>JAUCNO010000191.1:1735524-1747001 GCA_032353835.1 Enteromius viviparus
GAATTTAATAAATGAATACTGTAATCTATATATATCTATATATATATATATATTTACACACATTTATTGAATTTATTGAATCAATAATAAGATTATAAACTATTTTGAACCATATTAAATTATATTAGTACAACTAAATTCAATAAATTGTTTGAATAATTAAATAATAATAATAATAATAATAATAACAATTATTATTATTATTATTATTATTATTATTATTATTATTATTATTATTATATATGATATAATAATAATAATAATTATATATATATATATGTGATATAAATACATACACTGCCCATCTTTACATAAATGAATATTAAAAATACAAGTAATATCTCAAACTCTCAGAAAAAATCTTCACAAAATAATACAAAAAAAGAAACTTTAAGTTTTACTATAAGGACAAGTGATGAAGAAGACACGGTGCATTTCGGACCAGCTCTGAAACCCTCTGAGAAATTTAAAGCCGCTCATTATCAGCAAATTCTGTGAGAGACGGACTCCCCGGAGAGTCCGAGCGCACTGATAGCATCTTCTGACAGAGGCACCCAGACGCTAAAGAAATGAGATACGGCTCAAATGAGAGCGAACAGAAGAGGAGAAGGGGGCCGGGGCGCAATATCACTATCCCAAAGCCCCTTATTCAGTCAGAGTGTCAAGTTGAGGGCGAGACCGTTCGAACGGGTTTATCTTTGCGCTAGCTAAGATGTAGGCTAATCACTCATGCCCTGACACGCGCTGAAAGGGTATTTCCTCAGCTATTAGCAGAGAGCGCCATTCATCAGCCCGCTGTTAGCACGCTTAACCTTTAGTCCGAAGAGCCTTATCGATTCCTCTTTAAGCCAAAGACTCAAAACAAATGTTCTGGCCTAAACCGCTGACCTGAAAGCAGTCGCAGGATTTCGTCAGACTGAATGATTAAAGTCACTATAATCAAGGTAAACAGGGCTTGTTCACAAACAAGGAGCGTTTCGTTTGCTTCGCGCCGTGACCTCGCTTTTACCTTTCTAACGAAGGGGATGATGGAAAAGAAAGGGAAGGAGGGATATCAGAAAGGTGAGCCGAGGTCAGCGTTCCTACAGAATAAACGATTCAATTAAAGAACCAGTTCAGAGGAGTCATTTGTAAGCGAATCAGACTACGGCAGGTTAGAAAAGATTCGACCAAAACGCTGTCGAAGCTAAACACAAATTCAAAATGAATGGACTAAACACTGTGAGGTCAGACTAAGGCCACGTGACAAATAAAACAAGTTAATCTCTACACATCAGAACATTTCCCTACTGCATTCAACTTACTCAGAAACGACTGCAAGGAGCCGAAAAGAACAAAGGTGAACATGCTAAATTATAAATGTGCTTGTTGATTTTGTGACGAGCTATGATTACTGATATCATAAATAATAGATGACAGCTACATGGAAACTCTGAAAACAGCATTTGGTAATTATCCCAAAGCTATTCATCATAAATAAAGATTTAAATTTACTTAATAAAATCCAATTCAAAGTGGATAAATAACAGCCGTATTCTCATATACTGAAAATGTCATAATAAAGACTGGCAATAATTTGTAAATGATGATTATTTACCAAAGATATGAGAAACCAGATGCTTTTTCAGTTTCTATTTCGCCTCCAATCAAAATGTTTGCAGATTCAAAACAAATAAAGTCACGGAGCTGAAATATTAGGGGGATCTCGGCAGAAAGAAAATAAATAATGTGGCATGCAGTTTGAGTCTAGAGTTTCGTGTGATTTTCTGCAGTAGCTGGCATTTGCTCACAAACAAACGAAACCTCGGCGTCTCTGGATGTGAGGAGGAGGAGAGCGGTTACGCTGCTGTTCAAATGTTGTGTCTTGATTTTCAAAAGGAAATGTGCAACGTGAAAGAGTTTTCATTTGTGTGAGTATTGAGCAGGAATGTTTTATGCCAGGCTGCCAAAAAAAATGTTGGCATTATAAATGTGTGCTTCACATAATGAACCTACCCAAACACCCTGAAATGAAAATAAAACTGTCACACAGGTGGATGGCGTAATTAGTCAACACTGCCTTTTGCAAACGCCATTTAACTGGAGTAGCCTGACATATCCGAGCGAAACAGGATATTCCATGAGACAACAATTACGACAGGACTTGATTTTATCCATCTGGAATTAAACTGGATCACGAAAAGAGGGTGTTATTATACCAGAATAAAGTAGGTTGGAAAGTGATTTTGAAAATCAAGATTAATTGGCAAAAACTTATTATTATTATTATTATTAATATTATTATAAGGGATGTTGAAAAATACTATGGATTGATAAATTATTATTATTACGATTATTACTATTGTTATTATTATTATTATTATTGTAAAGGGACGTTGAAAATAAGATGGATTGATAACATTATTATTATTATTATTATTATTATATAAATAATATATTATAATATAAAATACCTATTAAAGAACTACGAATGTGTCAAAAAACAATTAATTATTCATGTTAAATATAAATACAGCACACCTGTGGTTACAGAAAAATAAAATAAAATAAAATAAAATAATAAAATAAACATAATTTTTCAAGTATTTAGGAACTAATGACCAATTAAGTAACATTAAGTAGCCTAAAAAAGGAGTAAATTTAGCGATAAAAAACGTACTTTTACTATTCATGATGAATTTAAATTTATATAGCAAGCTTACAGATCAAAAGGTTAAAAAGACAAACTAAAATAAATAAATACATTTAAAATAAAGAAATATTATTCTTACTTTCCCAAATAATACAACGCACAAAAATGTAAACATAAGTCAAATCAAAATGATTAGTCTGTGTCTAACTAAAGAGAGCTGTCATGTTAAGTTTAAATCCATATGGCGAGCCCGTAATGTATGCAAATGACTAAACCGGGTTTATATTCCACATACTGATTTTATTGGGAACCAAAAGAATGCTTCCCACATTTTGAGCTTCCCTACCAATTTGTCCTGCGCTCTCTTATTACTTCAGACTGCGGACACTTCTTATTATCTCTGAACACAATGCTTGTTTGCGGGCTGGATATTTTTACCGGGTTCGCCAGCTCAGCCTGTGTTGCCACATGTTTTGGCTCGCGCCTCTGAAGGCTCTCGGTTTAGCTCTGGTCAAGGTTGTGTGTTCAGTTTGGATTCAGGCCGCCATCTCCATTTGCCAACACACACAGAACGGACCCATAACTCACTCAGCAAGGCCCTTGAGAGACACGACGCGCTGGGTACTCCAACCTCTTAAAACCAGAACTACAGGGCTGTGTACCGACTCTTCTCGCTCTTGTTCGATCCGTAGAGAAAAAAGCCTTCATCTCTTTTGCTCCCCATCTTATCTTTTCTATCTCTCATCTAATATTCTTTTTATCTGGGTGTAATGAAATTGGGATTCAGAGCGTGCCTTTCTCTCGCCCCCCCCCCCACTCGTCCGCTCTCGTACTGTCCATCAAACGGCAGAAAGCAGAGGTTATCGACTCCTCTCTCTCGCTCGCCTGGCAAGCCGAAACCTTCAATTTAATAGAGGAGTCGAAACAGACTCCCAGTATATCTTTAACAAAGCGCCACACCATTTTCTAGCCCTGATGAGATCCGCCGAGCTCTCCGCCGGTTCCCGGGGGTCCCCGGCGTGCCGTTCACGTTCAAAGAGTGTCAGCCCCCATTACCCGTCTCTGAGACAGACAACTAATAACACTGGATCAGCCTGGCAGACCGCAGTCGAATTCGCTCACTCAATTTGACGCCTGGTTTCTCTCGCCTTGATTCGCTCGTGTGTTTAGATCAAAATGCCACGCAACGAGATGCGCTAAGCGAAGATGGGCCCTAAAAAGCAAAAGCGGGGGAGGGTGGAAATAACCACACGTCAGCGAACTTTCAAGAAAGAAGCGTAACGTGTTTCGCATGCAAAGAGGGCGCAATCAAGCTACAAAGGCAAGTCCGTGTCTGGAAAAACCGCACGCCCACGAAATCCGTCACGTTCCTCTCCCTTCAAATACCTCCTCATCGCACATGTTTTGAGCCTTAATTATTCTCAGGATGCTTCTAAACAGACATACGCGCCTCGCCCACCAGCCAATAACCCAGCAAAGAATCGCTTAGCATCTGCCTGCCATTAAATCCAAATCCAGAGCGCAGCTGTCCGCAAAAAACTTCTACAAAGTGACCCGAGTCGCTCAGTCTGGTCAGATGTGGAGGCCAAAAAACAGGGCTGCAAAACTCAAAGCCAAAACCATCTGCCAGTCTCAACGTACACAGAGCTGCAACTGCCAAACAGGCACACGATACGGAGCTAAACAACATCAAACGGAACGGAAATGTAGAAGAGACGTTACGTTATGCCTGTTAACTAATTTGCGAATCAACAGTTGCTGTGTTGTTGTACATGAAAAAGAGTCATGACTAGAGTCTTTTTTCTATAAGTGGTACTGATTCATAATGTTTTAGTTTTTATAATAAACAACAGTATTTATTATTTCTTTATTGCATATCTATATAGAAAACAACAACATCAATAATAATAATAATAATAATAATAATAAAACATACTTTAAAAAAAAACAACCGTAACAATCTGTAAATATAAGCATAAGCTAAGTAAAATTTAAGTAAAAATATTTAATATTATTATCATTGTTGTTGTTTTGGGCCTAATAATAATAATAATAATAATAATAATAATAATAATAATAATAATAATAAATGCTATAAAATAAGAAAAAATAGTTGTTGTAGTAGTAGAAATAATAATAATAATAATAATAATAATAATAAACCTTCTTTTCAAAATAATAAGAGTAAAAATCAGTAAATATAAGCATAAACAAAGTAAAATTGAAGTAAAACATATTAATAATAATAATAATAATAATAATAATATTAGTGTTGTTGTTGATGTTTCATGCGTAATATTAATAATAATAATAATAATAATAATATAAAAATAAGAAAAATATTTGTAGTAGTAGTAGTAGTAGTAGTAGTAATAATAATACTACTAATAATAATGATGATAAAAAATATTTAAATAAAAACAATACATGTTGTAATAAAAAGAAAAATTTATTTCTGGCAAATAATAATAACAATAATATTATATAAGGAAATATTCTTATTAAAAATAAATACTACAAAAATAATAAAAATATATGTAATAATAATAACAAAATTAGGGATTTCTTTGAATAAACAATAAATGTTATAAGAAGTAGAAAAATATATTTCTGGCAAATAATAATAATAATAATAATAATAATAATAGGAACATATTTTAATTAATAATAAATGCTATAACAATAATAATTAAAATAATAATTAAAAATATATAAATTTGAATAAAATTTAAAATGTATATTTTACTACTACTACTAATAATAATAATCATAATCATAATCAATTTTGAAAAATCTGGTTAGATGTGGAGGCCAAAAACAGATCAGCAGGACTTGAAGACAAAACCTTGTCTCAACACCACAAATCCACGACTGCCAAACAGGCACATGATCTGAACATCTAACACAACAGAACTGCAGATGAGAGCTTCACTTGCCTGTAGAACGAAAAGAAAGTTGATAACTGCGATGTTAAAAGCTCAGATGCTCCACTTCATGATCATATTTCTTCCTATGCAGTCAATGAATCACATTTACAAGAGCACTCTACTGTCTTTATAATCCTATAAGCTAGAAGAGCGAGCTACTAATATTGTCCATCAGTGTCTCGTAAAAGGTCTCTGTGTGTTAAGGAATGATAGGCAGGAAGAAACAAAAGACGGATGGCGAAAGTGGAATTAAAAGCATCGAACACCCTGCCAGCGAATTTCAGGGATTGGAGGCGGTGCGTCTATTTTTCAAAACGACATTTCTTTATTTGACAGAACCTGCTTGAGGGATAGCATCCCGAAATGGGATAGCCATACATCACGCTGCGCACGGATGTTATTATCCAGAAATGTCCACCAGACACCAGCAACCTGCATCTGTGACGGATGGTGCATGTATGTCCGTGTGCATACGTCCATGTTCGCTGTCACTCTGCCAGCCCACCATCTGGGCCCGAGCACCGACTGTCCTTAATGAGGGGATTAGACCTCATGCATCGCTGTGGGACCCTGAGCACAGGCACATATCCAACCCCCCCTTTCCTCCTGCGTGCTTTTATATGGAAAACATTACAGCGGGAAGGTAGAGCCGGCAAACCGGGCACTCAGCGAGGGCCTCTGATGAGCCTCGCTTAACTATGGTCATTTTTCTGGCCCTGGCTTTTGTGTGCATGTGTACCCAACAGAGCTTCTGCAGGTGTGAGTGTGTGTGTGCGCGAAGGAGATTGCCGGGGTATGCGCTGCACACAGTGCTGTTTCAGGTCCCCTGGGTTTGTGCTGGCAGACCTTGAATCAGTCGATAATGAGCTCTGCCAGTTCTGAGCTCCAGACGCAGGACAGTGGAACAGCGGGAGAACCGAGCCGCTCTCTCCGTATCTCTCTCGCTGCCTCCTCCGGACCGACACAAAGGACAGAATAGATTAAAAGAACACAGGGCATGTAAACAGAGGAGCCACGCTCCTGAGGAAGATAAATGAAAGCGTCAGATGCTGCTGTAATAAAGGAAAAGCCACTGGCTTGTGGCGTTCGAGATCTACGGTCAGCGAATGCAATGTTAATACAACTATGACTACCCTCCAACAAGGGAATGATTATAGTCATTAAGGACTTCCAAAGACACGCTTTATTCAGCTGTGGTCGGAGTTTCCAAGACCAACCAGATGAGATGTTTTCTCATGATTTATTGTGTGTTACTATTGTATTTGTACAAACTAGGTCTTCATTCACTTTGCATAATCACATTTGCACAAAAAGGTTTTGTTTTTTTCGCACACATAAACATTGATTGATCCATGTCAGATTTAAAAAAGCAAATGAATAAATAAGCAAGCCCCACCTAGAACTAAAAATATAATAAATATAAATTATAAATATAATATAAATATATATACACACAAATATATATAATTATATATTATATACATTTATATATAAATAAATAAATGAATACAAAAATTGGCATTATTAAAAATGAAAATCACCATTTCAAAAAAATACAAATAAAATTTTTTTTAATATATAAAAGATTTTTTTAAATAAAATATTTATACGAATATATATATATATTATACATATATTCTTAATATTTTATTAGTTAATATTTTATTAAAATATTAAATATTAAAATACTTGTATTTGTATTTTTTGAAACAATGGTTTATATTTTTCATAATTCAAAAATATATATATTTTGTAATATATTTAAATATATAAGTAATCATAATAATATTGATATATATATATGATATATATATGTGTGTGTGTGTGTGTATATATATATATATATATTTTTTTTTTACACACACACACACACACTTTTTTATTTATATATTATTATTATTTATATAAATATAGATATAATTTTTTTTTTTTTACATTCATAAAGTAAACGAGAGTAGTCCTTTTCCATGTAGAACCCTCTGCCTGTGAGTTCTGGGTGGTTGCCAGGGTGTTGTTATGTGGTTGTTAAGGTGTTCCAAGCGGTTTCTAGTTTGGTTTGCTATGTGGTTGCTTACTGGCTGAAGGCAAAAGAGCCCAAACCCAAATGTTTACAATACTCTGGTCTCGAGTTCCTCCATCAGCCTGTCTGAGAGATTTTTTTTTGCATGTTTCATTGTCTGCCAAGCGAAAATCATAAGTCAGACTAAAAACAGCAACAGCACACCTCTCCCCAACAAAGCCACATGATTTGAGATATTATTCATATCCGTAGCACAAAAGGCTTAGCGTTACAAGCCAAGGTTTAATACTCAGCAATAAATATTAGCAATGCTTGCTTTGGCGAATGCCAATAAAAAGAAAAATTGTGATATCAAAAACACAGTTATTTGAGAAATCAGTGAACCTTTCCTTTAAGACTTGGATATTAACAAATAAATGGAAAATGTGATGACTTGTCCATTTATAGGACCTTAAGGCGAACAACTGAGCTCCTGAATGACTAACTCTTGAACTTTATCACAGAAAAACAGTGTGTTCAGACCTCTAAGAGCCAAAACACTAAAGCAGCCCTCGATATCCAGAGCTAATCATTCAGTCCTCAACAGCACCTGTTTACCCCAGTTAAATAATCGCTGCTCTAGGGCCAAACTGAGTGAAGAACCGGGTGTATTTAGTTGATTGTTAATGTGTCCAAGGTAGTCGTCCAGCGGCGGAGGACACTGACCAACAGAAGGAACCTTGTTGTGTTCGAACTGGCATCGAACGAACGCATGCACAAAACCCTGATGAACTAGCAGCGGTTTATACATCTAAAAAAAGTCAGAAATGTCAGCCAGCCATTGTTTTACGAAGGGCCACTTTTCTTCTTGCCCTCTTCTCTCGTCCATTTTCTTGAGAGGTGGGATGAATAGGCTTTCTGCTCTTTATACACTTGTCCTCGGCTGGATCGCGGACTTAGAGGAGGGCAGCGAATCTTAAATAAAGCTAGCAGAGGGCTGACATGCGTGGCGAAGGGGTAATGGCAGGGGCATTGTGGTCCGGGAAAGGGAGGCGGGGAGACCCCAAGCGAAAACACTTTAGCGCTGAGAGGACTTCTTCTGAAAGAGCCCTGGCCGATGACAGGACAAAACAAGAGGCCCATAGTCATCAATTAGAAATCGGCAAAACACAGCTGGAGCCAAAGAGGCCTGCTGGAAGTCAAGGGCTTAGGAATTTTAAGGGGAGGATGGGAGGAAAAAGAGTAAGAACAGCATTCAATAAAGGCTAGAGGAGAGAACGGGATTGTGGGAGTCGTGATTTAGAGATGGGGAAGGGAGGATGACAGGACTCGGGTCTTATGCAAGCTCAATGAACGGATGGGAAACAAATGTTCGAGGGATTTCGAACAGCAAAGACGGCTGCCGATCCACCAGTTTCACAGCATCTCGCGTGATTTCACAGTTGTCGCTGCCCTGTAAATTTCTGCTTGTTTTTCTTTAGAGCTCTTTAACAGAAGAGATGCCAAACGTCACATGGGGATTCGGCCTGATTTGGACTGCTAAATGCCTGTGGCTCTGTGTCAAAAAAAAAAAAGAAAGAAAAAATCGAATCTTGGCACTCTATCCTGAGACATTTCCCAGGAGCAAGGGCAACATGACAACATTTAGTGTTTTCTGACTTCTGGAGGTTTCTTAGCCTGAAAAAGGTGAATACTACATATAACATACCATTTTAATTAATTTATTTTTTTTTTTACATGTTTTTCATTTAAAATACATATAAACCATAGAAACAAGATAAATATCCTTTATATACATTTTTGTAAAAATGTGTTAGATATTAAAATTCTCCAGAATGCATTTTTAATGGGTGTGTAATTTGTCCCCATTTGTGTTAAGTACTAAAAAAAAACAAGTGAAAATAAATCTGCCAGCGCAGTACAACAAGATTAATTCAAGATACAATTTATGAAAACTTTCAAAACAAGTCTTACTCAATGTTGCCTCTTAAATTATTTTGTTAAGGATTTTGGGTTATTTTAACAGGAACACAAGCTAAAAAAAACTTATTATTATGTTTTTAATTGTATAAAAATATATGCACAAAAAAATTCAGCTTTGCATCTCAATGCATAAATTATTATTTTAAAATATATTCAAGCAGAAAACAGTTATTTTAAATGGTAATACTTTTTCACAATATTACAGTTTTTACTGTATTTTTAATAAATTAAATCCAGCCTTGGTGAGCATAAGACACCATGATACCACGGTTTCCTCTCACAGATCTCCTCTAGATCAGCTCACCAGTTGACTCAACTGTTTTACTGTTGAAGCAATAGCAGAAACTATGGATACCATGCTTTCAACTCATCAGACAATCAAACAGCACTTTTACACAACCAATATGCATCTTTCTGGTCTAGTTCAACTAGCTAGCACTGTGGCCACTTGTGTGTACAGCCTTTATTTGACATAACACCCTTCAACGGCCCTCTAACAAGACAAGAGGGCCCCAGTGTACCAGCGTAGCCAATACTGAGGACAGATTCAAACACACACACACGAACAGACACAAGCACTGTTGTGATGACATTCACAGCTGTTCTGTGTCTGTCAGAGCGCCTCAGCGGCTGTTTTGTGTCCTTAGCTAGAAACACTAATGACAGATGCCATATTTCTCTCTCTCTGGTCTTAAAGAGCAGGATCTGGGCCATGACTCTGTGTCTGCTGATCCCCACAGGAGGCCACCGGATCCCCGGGCAACAAACGGGACAAAATTATCAAGCCTAACAGCTCCAACTAGGTCATACGCGCAACAAACCAAAACCCAGAAATAATTGATACATGCAGACGTGGAGGATGTGTTTATAGAAACTCTGGGACTAATCATGTGAGATGAGAATAGCAGCAGCAGTAAATTACTGTCACCGGGATTCTCATTTCATCCTTTGAGTTATTCCTTCGTACTGGCGCTCAGGTAGCGCGTTTGATTTCCCGTGTTGAAGCCGGCATGCTTCTCGAGCGTAAATGTCACTCGGGATGACAAAGTGTTAAATCAAATGCTTCACATTTCAGAAAACTGTACATGTGCACTGTGTGGATTTGACTGAGGACATCAGTCACTGTTAAACGGCTTTGAAAGGAGCACATGTGGTGACGGGGTCACTCTTAAAAGGGGTTTATTTTCTATATAGGTAAACACGGGCTGGGGACGTGCAGGCGCACCGAATATCTGCCGATGCAATCCATCACCACGCCTAGCTTTCAGCACGGATTTCTATAAGAGATCTCCAGTGTCCCACATAACTGTTCAGACTCTTCCGTGAGCCATTTGTGCAAATGTAAACGGGGCTTTATTAATAGCCTGCTCGTTAAACCATTAGAAGTCCAGTCTAATGCCACATGAAGTCTTCTAAATCTTGGCATGATGAAGGAGGTGCATCTGGACCACGAGAGGCATTTGGCAGGTGTGGATGCTAACACGAGCGCGGGGAGAGATGGGATTTGGAGAAACTGAGAGGGGATGGGCGACTTTTAGCCAAAGAATCCTTTCAGCCAATAGGACACGGTTAGAAGACAACAAGTAAATAAAGTAAATATTAGTGCTGGGAAATGATTAGACACATCCAAAATAAAAGTACTGTGTGATTTATTATGCAAATAATTACACATACAGTATATATTTTGAAAATAATTAAATACATTTACATGTATATATTTATATAATTTATATTACATAATATATATATATATATTAGTGCAGTCAAATGATTAATCATGATTAATCACATCACATAATATATGTGTTCATGCTGTTTATTTATTATGTTTATATTAAAACACACACATACAGTATATATTTAGAAAGTGTTAACATGTAAATGCATTTATATATTTATTTTCTTATATTTGATATTATATTTAAATATATTTAAT
>JAUCNO010000191.1:1749067-1773259 GCA_032353835.1 Enteromius viviparus
TAAAAAGTAGAAGTACACAAAAAACCTACTCAATTACAGTAATGCGAGTAAATGTAATTCGTTACTTTCCACCTCTGCCAATCACACGTAGGTGGGGGAGTTTAATGTAAATAGACACTTTGATATATACCTGACCGGCGTCTATTAGCTGGATTTCCAGCATGGTTCTCAGATACTCACAGCTAATAAAGACTGCAGATTGAGCCATCCTGTGGCAGTGATGGTAACGTCACCTTGGGGGGGAAGCAGGTTGATTCTACACTGCGCTAATA
This sequence comes from Enteromius viviparus, assembly GCA_032353835.1. NCBI lineage: Eukaryota > Metazoa > Chordata > Actinopteri > Cypriniformes > Cyprinidae > Enteromius > Enteromius viviparus. The sequence continues at coordinate 1,749,340 of JAUCNO010000191.1, forward strand.
ACATGTCGCTGGTGGATGTATTCTGTGAACACATAACACAATATGAATGACTTTTGGATCACATGGTGCAATTTGTGGATCACAAAACGTTTGAAGAAGTTTGGACGATGCATGAAAAGTTTACCATGTGTGGGTTGAGGTAGAGATCTTCCTGTGAGGACGTGCTGGCGGTAATGACACGTGGAGTATTACAGTGTGAGCCTGACCTCTGAAACAAACAAACACTGCTCTTAAAGAGCCCACAATTTCAATTTGCTCAGGCCATCCAAGATATAGTTGACTTTGTTTGTCTTCAGCAGAAAAGTAAAGTTTTTTTTACCTTAAACATCCCTGCTGAAAACAGCAACAGACATCATCACAAAACGTGTAATGGTTTTACTGGTTATAATGGGATTTGTATTGGTTTTAACGGAAACTGTAATGGACCCTTTGGGTTTCTACTGAAGATTGGTTGCCTTCTGTTGGTTGCTCGATCGTTAAAGGAACAGTTCACCCAAAAATGAACCTCATACAAAAATGTTTTGTAAAGTTTTGGGTCACCATTGACTTCCATAGCATGTAAAAAAAAAAAAGTAAAAAAAAAGTCAATAGTGACAAAGAAATTCATACAGGTTTGGAACTACTCGAGGATGAGTAAATGATGACAGAATTTACATTTTTGGGTGAACTAGTCCTTTATGATTAATAAGTCTTAAAGGGTCAAGACACAGAGGACTAAGGTTATGTTTGGTTCTGATGGGAAACGTGCCCTTGATCAACCAAAATGCGTTCATGTTCGCACAAATTATACATGATCCAGCCTCACCAACAGAAGCAGTGAATATAATGTCTTTTAATCAATCTTTGCCAATTCTCCTTTTCTAATAATGTGCTAATTAGCAAGTTTCACTATGAATATGGCTAAGTAAACATCCTCGGAAGAGCCTCTGAAAATGGGGCGGGGTCAGCAGAGCTCGTGAAGATTTAAAGGGGAAGTACACAGAACAGAGTGATTTCTAAAGAGCTGTTTTTGACAGGGTAACATGAGCGTTTTTTTACACCATCTTTGAGAAATTTTAAAACAAACTATATTACAAACTTTCCATTAAGACCCTAAAGAATCATATAAGCTAGTGTAAAATTGGCTTTTTATGACTCCTTTAAATCCTCTGTAACTACACCTAAAACAGTACTATAGACTGAATGAAGGTAAACACCTAAAAAAAAAATTATACTAGATTAAGAAAACCTTGAAGCACATTACGGCACATTTAGCTCATAATTGTGCTCTGGGGATAAAGGCATCTGCCTGCTGTCTGGAACATTAGATGATGTGCTGCAATTTTGATTAATTTAAGAGCTCACGGTGCTTTCAGTCCTCTGTGATTACTGACACATTTGAGATAAATGTAACTCTGACGGAGTAACCTTCACCTCTAATTTCATTGTGTTGGTCTCTGGTCCTTTCTTAAGGGCGCTTAAAGTCCATGTTCAGATTCCATTAGCGAACTCAGGCATGTTCTGACAGTCTGTTTGTCTGAGGATCACCTAGCAACGTTATTATGTCGGCGCTCATTTGATGACCATAAACACATTTCATTAGCTCAACAGAACCACGAGAGTCATAAAACAGTTAGATTTTTGGTATAATACCAAGTTGTCTTTCATTGTATTTGCAGTGTTATTTTATTTTTTCAAATGCCGCATGAAATACAACGTGCATTGTTGGTGCAAATTCAAAACGGATTAGATATCATGAGCTAGCAATGATCTGTACAACATTTATTCATCTAGATTAAAGGTAACTGCATTATATGTGTTCCGAATGTTACATTTATAATTACTAAAATGAGTTCTCACCCAAGTGGTTCTCTCTTGAATAAGTCACTCATTGATTTGTTAAAATACAATTATTCATTTATTAATGAATCAAGTGCCTTTATGAGCGGCTTAGTGAATCGGCCAGATTTATTCAAAAACACAGATTCATTTATTTATTTATTAATGAATCAAGAAGCTCTATGAATGATTCAGTGAATCATTCACTCATTGATTTGTTCAAAAACACAGACTCATTCATTAACAAATCAAGTTTTATGAAAGAAACAATGTTGAAAAATCTTGATTAATACACGAATGTAACCTGTGATGGTCTCCTTTTCATAATCGCCATTGCTTTAAAATACTACTGTTACTGAATCGTAAAACTCATTGTTAACTCATGATTTCAAATGCATTTAGTAATATTATTGTAAAGTGACAAAGATCCCGCAGCATACAGCACTGTTGAATTTTAACTGAGTAACTGAGTTAGGAGTTTCCATCAGCACGTGTCAGCCCTAACAATGAATAAGCTAGCCTGCAGTTGATTTTTGACTGTACCGTATACACAGAGGAAACATAACAATGTTTATGGGCCAATCACAGAGAGGTGCCGTCAGCAGTGTGGAGAGATCGTAGCATTGCATGATGGATACTTTACTCCCAGAGGGGTACGAGTCAGGCTCTGGAAACCGGCCACGGTTTAGGGAGCTACATTCACGTTAACATTAACACACACACACACACACACACATTCAGCTGAAAGATTTCCCCACGGGTCTAATCCATCTCACTCTGGTCCACAAACACATCTCCAGACAGTTTGCTGAGCATGAGAGAGGAGGATCTTCTAGTAGAAGAGTCTGTTTAGCTTAACGCTGACCAAGAACCATGTAGCACTCAATATGCTACTTGTGAGTGATGGTTGAACAGTTATGCAAAATAAATAAATAAATAAATAAAAATATTATATACTATAAAACAGCAGTATATAATTTAACCTTTAAATATTTCATGCATTAAATATGCATTCATTTATAATAAAATTTAATATTTTATATAAAATAAAATGTACAGAAATAAAATAATTGCATAGATATACTAGCATTTAGATGCTGTTTATTTAGATAACCTGATTTTTATTACAAAATAATCCTCATTATTCCATTTTAAAAGTTTAAATATTATATTATATAGAAATACAATATAAAACTGACATATATATAAAATTAAATGTATAAAATAAGAATAAAACAAAAATAAAACATAAAAGTTTAAAATAATAAAATAAAATGCATATATTTAATTGCATAGTCATATTAGCTCTTCTGATTTAGATGCCAAAATGTGACGACATGACTTTAAACTATTATTATTTTACATATTTAAAGGAATTAATTTTAATATTTTGAATATTATAGAAATACGTGAAAAAAGTGATTTTATATCCCGCTGTCAGTTTTTATGACTAAGCACTAAGTCATCGGGTCACGTGTCTGAGGTGCTTCGTTACAGAACGGACCCTCTGTTCCTGATCAGTTGCGGTTTAATCTCTGAATCTTCTTCTAGTTCAGACTGTTCTTCAGAATGGGCACAACTGCAGAAATAGACAGGAGTCACAATGGTTGGTTGTTAGAGGAGTCTGCAGCAGTTGTCAGAGCAGCGCTCCCACAGCGGCGATTAGATGAAACCTCGGCGGGTCTGTGTTAATTCCTCATCCACTGCCACTGGAAGGATTACACAGCCGAGTGATGGAGCGGCCTTATCTCGCCTCACACTGATAAATCAGGTGCTAACACAAACCGCTGCTTCAACTGATCCACGGCGAGGGAACGGACGACGCTGATAGTGAAGCTGTTGGAACAAACGGCACCGGGAGACAAATGAGTGACTCTAAAACATAAGCCTGTTTGTGTTTCAAAAATGTCCATTTCCTGCCTCCTGGCTCAAGTCTTGTTGCTTCAAGGTATTAAACAGCCTGAGGATTACGCCTGAACGTGAAGCAGGATTCAGGGGATTTTCGGGTGGAAATGCCTCACACACTGGGCTGAAATTTCTGGCTTTGGCTTAAAATTAATTGTCAAAGAATTACATATAACTTACATATAAACACATGATTGTCTGTTATACATGAGCCACATTTATTGTTGTTCTGTGAATTTTAGCAGGCAAAATTGACTAATTTGAATAGGAATTTACAAGACGTATGTTTTTTTTATTTTAGTTCAGTTCCACTAATAAATATAAACTGAAATATTACAACATCATAACAATACTTATTAAATAAAAAATGTAAAAAAAATGTTGTTGATATGCACATTCAGATTCACTCAGATTTTTTATATGTTTATGTTAAAAAAAAAACAATATTAATATATTTAAATATTAATCTTTATTTTATAACATTTTATTAAATTGTATTTTTTTATTAATATATACACACACACACATATATACATATATATATATATAAATATATATAACTGCTTGGTCTTAGTTCACTTACATTTGAACAAAAATATAATTAATTGAAATATTATAACATAATATACAAATAATTCTTTAAATGTATGATTTTTTTTTTAAGTCGTAAAACACAAAAATAAATTAATGTGTGTGTATCATTGCATTGCAATAGTCACAACAATTCCTTGTTTTGATGGCAACATGTAACTTTAAAATGCACATTAATTTCCATTCCCTAATATTACATATATATATATTTAAAAAAATGTATAATAACATTTTAATGCAAGACAATATACAAAAGTGGGGAAAAATAAGACAGTTACTTATTTTAAGTAAAGAAAACTTTACTTCATTTCGACAGCTAACAGTGTCAGTCAGCGACAGTACGCTCTCACCACCATCTGCTCTTCACAGCATGAAAACAAAATGACCAAGAGATGATCTACTAAAACAAGCAGACAGCTGAAACAACTTCAGTCTGAGGGCAAAAATGACCTCTTCCTAGAACAAAGTTGGCTTTAAGTATTCAATTCCCTGAGGGCCGGGAAACAGAAACTGCTGGATAAAAGCTCTTAATATTTCATAACAGTGTCATCTCCGCCTGCAGATGAATAAAAACAGAGCAAAAGGGCCATACGTGAATCCTAACAGTAGCTCTATTGTATATGTTAAGCTATTCTACCAAAGCACTGCTATGCTTCCTCTGGACAGCGCCTCTCAGTTCTTCAACAACTACACTTTTCTCTGTCTGTTGTGACTCCTAATGCCTTTAGAAGACTCAGAACAGATGAAAAAAGGAGGCTTAAAACAGGAAATAAACCAATTAATGACACTAAAACATTATACAGTAGGAGTAAAATCTAATAAATATAATATAATGCTTTTATATAATTTAATTATCTATTTAATTCAATGTATTATATTTAATTTATATAATTGAATTAATGTAATATATAATTTAAATATATTAAGGAATGGTAAAATTATTTATAATTAAAATTATTATATAATAAAATATTTACTCAACTTTAATAAATTAAATAAATAAAAATACTAAAATTATTATAATTTTTTAAAATTAAATTAAAACAAATTTCTTTGTCTTAGTATATTAAAATAAATTTCTTATTTGGATGTCATAATATGTTTTTTCTAGTGCGCAGTAATTGCAATTAATTCAAATATTACATATTTAAGTGCTAATATTACTTAAAATATACAACAAAATGTAAAAAAACACATAATATAGCAACAAAATATCAGTAAACAATTCCTGCTATACTGAAAAACTGACTCAAATCAATTAATGGCACTAAAACACACTTTAAAGACCCTGAAAGGCATCCAAAACTGAATGGAAGTCATAAACCGTCTCATTTCCAGTTGCGTATGATATGTTTGTGATATCTGAAGCGCTCTGATATGCAGCAGACTGTGTGTCCATACTGCGTGTGATTTATGCTAATACAGGATTAGCTAATCTTTAGCAATAAACAGTTTGCATTTACCCGCTGTAGTATTGCATTTATCTTGTCAGGAAAAAAAAGGCAATATAGAAAGGGTTATACCCTGGGGCTTATCTGACCCCCTTATGAAATGAAATGCATAGATTCTCTGACAGAGGTGTAAGTGTTTGGGGAGTTTGTGTGGAAAGCAATAATAAATATCCAAGCGCAGAGCAACTATCCGATAAAGACCAATACTCTGACTGTGAGAGCAGAGCGCTGGAACAGCCGAAGCAATCTTCCTCTCTAATCGCCAGTCAAATCCCCTTGTTTTCACACTGATATGCAATTCATTAGTACGCCAGAGCGAACTCAAACCCACTTTTCTCCAGCGTTGAGGACTCATTGATTTACGCAAGGGCGGTTAACTCCGGCGGCTTATCAAAACTTATCATCTAATGAAATAAATTAATAAAGCAGGATCCTCGCGCAAATATCTGTCTAGCGGAGATAAGATGGCATAAAATGTGCGCTGGCTTGTGAAAGAGTGCAATGGTGGTCTCAGAGATGCTGAATTGTAATGTGGTCCCTGGAGATGAACTCTGCGGGACTCATTTTCACCATCCAGTGATCACTGTCTGACCGAGCAATTACCTTCATCAAAACATTTATTACACGGACATGGACACTCGTGGATGTGCACAGGGCCAGGCTGATTTTACTACAAGGCCTGAATGGAAATATTCTAGCCATTGATTTACGTGCCAAATCTGATATATCACATTAGAAAAAAGAACTCACTTGAGTAAATACATTTATCATTTCTGAAAGTAACTACAATGGAAACACATTCACAGAATACTTAATTGACGTGACCAACTAATGTTAAGTTATTTACTATACTACACATAAAAAATACTGTAATAAAAACACTATAAATATATAAATATATAATATAATTTAAATTAAATATTAAGTATAAAAAATATTTTAATGTTATTTTTTAACATCTGTTTAAAATATATTTAATATTTTTTAGTCAATTAAATTAATTGAAAAAATATTTGAATTATTAAAAAAAAAGATCTAAAACTTACTGATCTAACCTGCATGTCATTAATTACATTTATTAAAATTAAATTAAACAACATTTATACAAATATTATAATATATATATATATATATATATATATATAGCTATCAATAATATAAAACATTTAATTAATATTTATAATTTAGCAAAAAAAAATAAAACACAAACATTTGGTTTAATGCCTTCACCAGAGTCATCATGATATTCATCAATGTTTTCATCATTTTAAATCAATAAATTATAATAAAATAACATAATACAGATGTCTTTTTCATGAAAGTGGTGCTGATTTGCAATTATTTATTTATATATATATATATATATAAGCTTATAAACGTATGGTAACAGTGGATGCAGGAAAACATGTGCTCCTCACAGCATTTGTTCTGAAGACCTGTTCTCTCTCTTACAGAATAAAGCTTGTGCACCTGGAAAACATCAGAAGCTGTGCATGGACAGGTGATCTAGCCCTCCTGGGCAAAAGACAAAGTCAGAGACAAGTCCTGTCTATTCCCTCAAACGACTGAAGAGAGCCAAGTCCAACAGCCAACAGACCACCCTGAGACATAAGACAAAACCATTGATGTTGATGTAGTAAATCAAGACTCAAAACGACTCTTCACACTCCATTTCAGGAAGCATCAGAGCCAGAGGACAAATCTGGACATCAAAGTCTCTCAGCATATGGGCCAAAGGATCATTAAAGAGAAGTTATGTATGTAACAGTTAAAACTACACAACTATTATTCGCAATTTTCGACTGCGGCCTGAAACTGAGCTGGCACTTGTTAAGTGAAGCACGCTGTGATCTGTGGTGCGGAGTACTCCTACAGCGCTGTGCTTGACCAGGGGCTGGTGCATTAAGTCTGGTGGTTAAGACTAGCCTTAAAAATTATTCAGCTAAAATCTTCTTTAAGACTGGTCACAGTTTTTTTTATTAACTTACATAAAAATATATATTAGTCTAAGGTAAATACAAAAAAAAACAAAAAACAGATTACTCTTGGCTAACTGCTAGTTGGACAGACAAGCTCTTAAGACACTGTCTTAACATGAAGGCTGAGTTTATGCAACTGGCCCCTGGACTCCAAATATTTGCCAACAGTAAATAACAGCGTGTGCCCTGTTTTTCCCATCTCCTCTGGGCAAACAAAGCACCCTATCGTCACAAAGGCAGTGTTTGGAGATCACTGGAGTGCCCCGTCAAACAGACAGACAGAAAGTTAGGGAGTAATGACACAAAATGTCACTTTGAAACTGAAATAAGCTCTTACAGTCTCATTCAATTTCCCTGACATTTACTGAAAATGAAAACTGGTCACAAAAATATTTACTTCTCATGTCCTCAAAAGTAAGGGGCTTTTCAGAGAAAATGAAAAAATAATTCTGGGTTCCATATAAAACCCTTTACTGAACAGTTCATAAAATAACTTATTTTCTTAATAAAAAATATCATTTTAATAATCTTACAAATTCTCTCTCTCTGGGTGAGTAAATAATAACAATTGATATTATCTTCTGTGTATATAATGTGCATATATAATATATATATACATGATAGCCTGTTTCCGTCACTAAACAAAAAAAATTTAAAAAAGGTTATTGCGATGCATAATGACTCAGAATTGTGAGATATAAACTTGCAACTGGGAGTTATTAAGTCCAATTCTGAGCGGAAAAAAGACTGATATGTTCTGTTATGTCTTTATGCCACTCAATTCTGAGAAAAAAAGTCAGAAATGTGAGAAAAAAAGTCGCAATAACCTTTATTTATTTTATATTCAGTGACGGAAATGAGCTTCCATATATAAATATTTACACAATTCAAAAATATATAAAAATTCAAGTAGTCTGAGTAATGCTAAAATAACATTTTGTATTTTATAGTGTATAAAACTACTTTATCTAAATGAATGCATTGCATGGAGAGAAAAAAATTATATATATATATATATTAGGGCCGGGACTTTAACGCGTTAATTTAGATTAATTAATTACACAAAAATAATGCATACATTTTTTTAACGCATTTTAATCACACTTATTTTTGCACCGAGGAACCTGATGGCATTATTGTGTTTTACTTAAAAAAAAGAGTTTACAGAAGGTCTACCTTCCTATAGGGTTCCTGAATTTCTGAAATGTAGGCTACTCTATTTCTAAATATCCTATTGCTACACTTAATGGCAATATTGCACTGGTCTGTTGGACTTGGTTGAACAAAAATAAACAATATTTTGTTGCTTAAGCTTTTGTTGCTGTAAGTATTCAGTCATTATTCAATGGTATACTAAAAATCCATTTGAAAAAACTTACTTCCCACTGTTATCAGGTCAAATATTTATATGCGATTAAAATGCGATTAATTAATTACAAAGCCTCTAATTTATTAGATAAAATTTTTTTATCGAGTCCCGGTCCTAATATATACATATATATATATATTTCAGACGGCTTCTCAGAAGAAGAAGTGTAAAGGTTTGTGACATGAGTATATAATGACAATTTTCTTTGTGTGTGTGTGGCAGTATCCCTTTACCGTGTCTGTAACTTCAGCATATAGCATGAAATGTTTCTTGCTGTTTTCCTCCCCGTGCGGATCTGGTGTCAGACACTAAAGCGTCTCCGGGTGCTGGCATTAGCTGGGTGTGTGCCAGGAACGCCAGAGGAGCGGGACACCCGGAGGATGGGTCTTCTGGGATGTGTCTCAGCTGGCAGACCCACAAAGACTCTCCAAATACAGACAGACACACAAACACACATGCAAACATTCACATTCTTCGACGCACACACACACACCGTGCCGTTCTGAGAGTTGCCAGCTGTCAGACGTTCTTTCATCAGACTACAAACCACCTGTCTTCTTATCTTCTCCATGCAAGCACAGCAAGCTTCTCAGCTCTCCTCTCTGACTCACTCCCTCACTCCTGCTAACAAACCCATGTTCTAAGAATGCTTTCCAAACATTCCATTTTGGCTCTGGGAATATTAAAATGTAGTTTTTTACAGTTCGAAATGTTTTAATGCGAGTGCAACATTATGTGAAGTTTATCATATTGTTCCTAAATTAAAGTCAACAAGAAGCAGAATTCAAAGACTACTTTACTAATGCAATGTGACATACCTGAGTGGAATGGCAACTCAAAAAAAATTTATAAATAAGCTGGTTTGACTAAATTATGAAGAGTGAGCACATTTCATGTGAAATATTTATTTAAAATACAATGAATATAATGCAATGAATACTTTTTGTGAAAACTATAAAAATGTTGTCAAAAGTATAGTTGCTACATTCCTCAAAAATACCTTGTTTAGTTCACAAACGTACAAAAAGTTCTGGTTTTTGGAATGTTTTTGTCCCAAATCTTGGAGCACATGTTCATTTGCATTACACAACTGCTCTTATCTTCCTCTGCCTATTTGTTTGTTTCTGCAATTTCCTTTGAACCGTGTGCCAAGCCGTTTCGGGGTAATATCGATGTTCTGACGGTGGGTTGATTCAGATGTATATTCGAGCATTTGGGCAGGACAGTTAAAGGAATTGCAAGGATGGGATCACGGAGGGTGATGGAGGGGTCAAGTCTTGTTGGCCCTGACATCACAATAAGATAAGCGATGACCAATCGAGGGTCGTGTCTGCTGCAGGGTCAAGGTCTGTGTGTTTTGCTTCTCTATCTCACCTCATTTTTCTTTCCACCATCATCTACTGTTTGTCTCTGTGTCAACGAAGCATTTACTTGGAGACAGGATGAGATTTGCCAGACCAGAACGAAAGCGCCAGCCTGGAAAAGGATGCAAATAGTCCAGGAATACCTATGAGAAAGCAAAAACGACATGCTGCGGGTGGAAGGAAGGTTTCTCAAGTCTGTCTTTAGCGGTACACTGTGTTTAGCGGAGTCAGCGGAGTCCATGATGTCAACGCACGCGATGAGCTGGGTCAAAGGGCTGGCGGGTCTGAGCGAATTGGGATGTACGCTAGACGGCTGTGCTAAATGCACCATGAATGGCACCTGGTTCCGGACGGTCAAATAAAAAAATAAAAAAACGAGATGTGCAGTTTCCAGGTAACGGAGGCGTAAAGTGTGTGTGACAGGTCAAGCTAATGGGCCGCGGCTCCTCTGAGAAAACACACATACATCTAAATGCACAAGACTGATGCAACCACCAGCTGTCGATGAGAAAGCAGGATGTGGAGCTTATCGGAAGAAAGTTTCCAATGAGAGTCAGCGGATTTTGGGTTACTAGGGTGCTAAGATAAATGAAACCTTGGATTATGGTCAAAATATGAATAAATGTACTGTGTTAAGTTTATTAAACCAAAAAGCAATCTGTAAATAAACAATAGTAAAAAATAAAATAAAAAATTATATCATATATAAAAAAACTGAAAAATAATATATATAGAATTGTATATATATATATACAGTGCCCTCCACTAGTATTGGCACCCTTGGTAAATCTAAGCAAAGGTGGCTGTGAAAATACATCTGCATTATTTATCCTTTTGATCTTTCATTTAAAAAATGTACATATAATTGAATTAAAACAACTGAAAAGGGGAGAAAATCTCATTGTGAAATAAATGTTTTTCTCCTATACTTGTTGGCCACAATTATTGGCATCCCTAGAATTCATATTCACAATTTCGAGCACTCCAGGGTGATTATGAACATGAAAATATCCAGCCCTGGCTTCCTGTTTCACAGAAATATATATAAGAAAACAAAGTCTAAAATCCCTTAATCATCAACATAATGAGAAAAACCAGATGACATACTTCTTATATGCTGCAAAAGATAATTGAGCTCCACAAATTAGTGAAGTGGCTTTAAATGACCATTTCCACCCTCAGAGAAATAATTTCCAATCAACATACAATAGGGCGCTGCCTGGAAGAGGACATGTGTCTTTATCATCAGTGGCTGAAGACTCTTGAAGGATCAGTTGGAGAACTGCAGAAAATAGTTCAGTCTCAGGGTCAGAAAACCTTAAAAAAACAGCCCCTGCATCAGCACACGATGTTTAGGAGGGTTTAAGAAAAATGCTTCTCACTAATCCAAAAACAATCTCCAGCATGTTCAGTTGTCAGACAAGACTGGAACTACAAATTGGCTTCTATGATGAGATGAAACTAAAACATTTTTTTAACAGCAAACTCTCAAGATGGGTATCAAACTACTGCTATGATACTAAACTACTGCTTTTTGATGTTGTGGGTCTATATGTCTGCTGGAGGTCCTGGACATCTTGTTTAGACACATGGCGTCATGGATTCTATCAAATACCAACAGATAACAAATCAATAATTCACTGACTCTGTTAGAAATTTTAAAATGAGCCGTGGTTGGGTCTTCCATTAGGACAATAATCCAAAACAAACATCAAAATAAACACAAGAATTAGTCACTGAGCACAAAATGAAGTTTTTGCCATGCCTGTCCCAGTCCTCTGACTCCTGAACCTGAGTGAGGTGAACTAAAGAGGAGAACCAACATAGAGCTGGTAATCTAAAGGGTCTGGAGATTCTGGATGAAGGAATGGTTTCTTTTTTCTTATCAGGTGTTTATTTATTATTTGATTAATTACGATGAAACATTGCTCATACAAAAATATTAACTAATGGAAATAAAATACAGAAAAACAGAAAATTCCCACTTTTAATTTTAAATAGCTGACTAGCTTTCAGTATGATTTAAGCTAATAAACTAATTTATTTTAGCATTTTGCAATGTAAAATGTATTTTATGTTATTTTGTGATCTTGTCCCCCAATTCCAAGATGGCTGCCTGACTTATCTTACTGTATGTGCTTTAAAGTGGCAATGAAATATAGCAGCAGTAACTATCATATGTTACTGTTCATTTGTTCAAGTGTAGCTTAACAATCAACAACAGGAATTTACACACTGTGATGCCTCCAAGCTAACATATTAAACATGATAAACAGGCGCTAACAGGTTATCTCTCTCGCTTTCCTGCTCAAACCGCTGCTTCTCGAGTGCTCAAATATCAGTCAGGTCCAATCCACTGAGGTGGACACAAATTTACACGCCACTTATAAGCCTTGGGGGGTTGTCTGATTGAATTCTCTTCACCCGCGTCCAGCTGCGATTAACTTATCCCCTCCTCCTCCGCCGGACGTCCTTCTACACTGCCCCAGTGCATCTCTGTCAGCCAATCAATAAGCTATTATGGCTCCCAAACAGCAGGTGAAATGAACTTATAAAAGTACCTGCAGACTCGGCACTCTGGTAATCCTGTTGGAAAGGGTCTAATGAGGGAGAGCAGGCCACAGCACAGGAGCATTTCAATGACACACATACACACACACCCACACACTCCTGCAACGAAACCCGCAGCTGTGCTGGGAAAGCAAGGAGCGTCCTTGAGGACACCTGCACTGCGGTGCACAGAACTGTGGAGGAACTCCAAATATTATTACAGTTCCCACCGGTGTTTGCACATATTTCTAACGTTGAATTTGCATAAGTTTACTGCACTCGGTGGCCCTGAAAACCACAGTTCGCCAGGCACTGCACTTATTGTTTGTGCTGTAAAGCTGTGGTAAGGTTGTACATGTTAATATATGATTTTACAGTGGTAACAATAACTTTAGATGCAGTTCTGGCAGAAGCTGTGGTTCTGTGACATTTTTTTAAATGGCATATACTCTAAAATGTGGTTGCAACTTTAAAAGAGTGTGGGGAATAATGGGGCTGGCTCTAGCATTTGAGCCTTACCAACCAAAAAAACATGACATTTATGCACCCTAAAATTGTATGCTCTTTGATTTTTCCATGAAACAGTTTTATATAGAAAATACAAAATTAGCCTTTTAGCAAGGAAAATGTAAAACAAAATGAGTGTAGAATAATAAAAAAGGTCCAAAAAAAAAAAAGGTCAAAAAAAAAAAAAAAAAAAAACATATATATATATATATAAAATGTTATAATTATTATTTTGTAGATATTTTATACTATATAAAATATTTATACTATATACTTATACTTTTTTATTATTCTACACTTACATCATTTTGGCATATGGGCATGGCATTCTATGAATTACATCTAACATCATTGTATTTTTGTAGATGTTTTAAGTCAATCAATCAATCACTTGGATGGAGAAAAAAAAAAAAACCTTGGGAGAAACAAGGCTTAGTTGGGGCCAGTTATTAAGCACATGCCTGATTGTGCAAAGGACTTATATATTCTTTGTACAAATACAGGACCTAAAACCAAGCTCCTCTTAATTTGTGTGCTCTTCTCTGTCTCATAGCCTGACACACTGACCCTCAAATCACTGGCGTCACCTGATCCGCAGGCACTGTTTAAATTAAATCAGTCCAGTCACCCCGGGCAGATCCAGAGAAACCTTCCCCAAAAACCCTTTTCAAAGGTTCCTTTCAGACAGCCCTCTCGTCTTTATCCCCCTTCCATTCAATCATTTCATCCACGTTCTTTGTGTCTTTTCTTTATGGTGGCGCGGTGTGGGGTTACGCAGGAATGTTACAGTTTCACAGCCACACCCAGCTCAGAGGGAACCACGGCAGGCGCACAAAGGAGGCCGCTGTGAGTGTTTGTGACATTTTCAGCCGGCTCGTCGAGCTGCTACAGCTGTTTTGACAGTGATTTGACAATTTCATCTCTTTCCTGCAACACTGCAATGAGAAACATGATGATACGGATTTGGGAAACCTGAGAAGAACCTGTAACTCGACATTACTGATATGTATCGATCTATGCAAACATCCTTAATCTATCAGACGCAAGCGTCGCAACTCGTAACCAGTTAAACGATGTCTGATATCTAAAAAAAGTGCTATTTTAGATTAGCTTTAGTTACTGATGCTCTGTTTCAAAGATTCATCGGCTAGGTCTGTTTTTGATTTGATTTGTGTCTCTGAAACCATTCCAAGGTCAGAGTCACGCCATGTCGTAATGTCCTTTCCAGAAGGATTAGCGCCATAACTGAAGTGCCTTAAAGAGTGCAAAGCTAAGCCAAACGCACCTCTCCTCCGCCAGATCTCTATCTGGGGCAGGGGTTCAAGCTGACCTCGCCATTCAAACTATTACAGCTACGTGTGTGACCGGACAGGTCTGTCCCTGTTCATTCATTTCTTTACTCTCTGTTTGTCTTTCGCTCTTTTGTGGGGTCATGAGCAGTGGAAATTATCACGACGGCACAACAACAAACGTTTTGGATTTGTGAATTTTCTACACAAAATGCAACTTTAAACTCACTTCCATTAGATTTCTCCACCTTAATGCTAAAATTAATGCAATATATATAATATCTAGATTAACTATCTACATGCAATTCTTTATAAAAATCAATTATTACATTTTCAAATATGATAAATACTAAAAATAAAATAAATAAATACAATTAAAATTGAATAATTAAACTCAATCTTTTACTATCTTATTATCCAAATTGATTATTACATTTGCAAACATAATAAGCAGTAATAATAATAAAATTAATAAATAAAATTAAAATCAAATAATTGAACTCACTCTTTTACAATCCATACGTAATAATTTACATCGATTATTGCATTCATTTATAGTTCCAATTTTTATATTATTTCATTAATAATAAAACACTATAAGTATATAAAATACATAAATGCATTCAAAATTTGCCATTCGAATAATACAATAATGCATATAATAAAATACATAAATACATTTCATATATACACACCTAAATAAAATATGTAAACTTTATATAAATGTGTAAAGAATTTATTCAATGATGCTGTCAGATATTGATATCGTTTATTTAGTAACGTATTAATTTGAACAAACATTATATAAGAAAAAAAATGTATATATGCCAAAAAATTAAAATAAAATAAATAAATAAAAAACTGCCATAGCTAGTGCTAAGTGAACATTTGTATGTATTCATGCACTAACGCTCTAAACTATTCTAACCATCTAGACTTACAGGCAACCAGGAACCACAATCATAAAAATTTCCTGTACTACAGCAAATGAGGGCAGACAGGATGCATGAAATAGTATGTCCTCGGAAAAAAATATCTTGTTACGCTTGTGTTGCATCACTTATTCCTGAACTTTTCAGCTGGAAGTAACGAGCAGTGGAGTTTCCGATAAAAATATATGACACTTATAAGAAACGAGTCCAGATTTTTAAAAAACGAAATAAATTGTTGCCTCAAAATCTCTGATATTTCTCATCTTCCGAAACTTGTTAATCCTTTCTGGACTCCACTAGTTGATTGAAAGGCTCCAAGCGAAAGCTTAACCTTCCTTTAATAAACGTTTAAGTGTAGCGGAGCAAGACGCCATCATAAAGATGTTTCAAAAAATAAACATGGGTAAAAAAAAATAGAGAGAGAGAGAGAGAGGGAGAAAAACACTTTCCTCTCAATCCCAAAGGCCACGGGAGACTCTGGAATCAGAAGTGGGGGATTAGAGACAGCAGCGGGACTAATACTTGGGCCCTACGTTCGAGGGGGGAAGATTAACCTCCGAGACACACTTCCTATCTGGGCCTCCGACCGAGAGGGACTGTACAATCAGCCGTGTTTATCGCAAATGGAGTTCAGCCAAGAGGAAATCACTCTGAATCACATGGGTCGTATCTACAGGCTCTTGCCACAGGAGGACCAAATAGTTTCAGCTACGCTGTGTTTATCAGGACAGGCGCATGGGGCCCAGGTGGGGCGGCACTCGCTGCGTCAGCACGACTCCCTTCAAGGCCGTACTAAATGTGTGAGAACAAACCGAACCGCTGAAGGACAGAACTCCAAATGAACCCCTATAAAGACATCCCAGGACAACTATAAAGGCTTAAATGCCAGATTTTAGCCATAACAATTTTATAAATTAAGGTTGCATGCTATAAGGAATGATTTGCGCTAAGCCAGCTGGTTCCAGAGGGATTTACCTTGTATTTGCGGACCGCCGTCCATAAAATGACCTCAGGAGAAGTTATCTCCACCTGTCTGAGGATGCGGCGCATTTCCTGGGATCAAAGCGAGTCTGAAATGCTTGGTCACGGCGAGGGCCTCTAATTACCACCGATGAGCACATCTACCTACCTATTCGCCATTTCCAGCAAAGCCCAGATGCCCAGAGAAGATCAACATCCACCATCTGTTCAAACTATGCGTTTTTTTTCTCCTCACGCAGCTTTTTTATAGCTCTGACTTCTTCTGTTTCTTTGCAGGCTGGGGATTTTTATTGTTGCTCTAGTCATATCTATGTAAATGTGACACGATTCACAATATCTTCAGGCAACCTGACTGTTTTAACGCCAGTATGCAAAACATAGGTACAAATTTCTACACAATGGTACAATGCAATGAGGGTAAGAGACGCATCGTTATCAGAACGAGTCAGTAAATGGTCTAATTTCTTCAGCCAAGACGCTCTGGGACAGAGACAGACAGATTGGACAGGTCACACTCAGCTAGTGTCTCGCCCCGACTGTCCGGACCTGTTACCTTCACACAGCAATCCATCCTGAAGTTGTCATCCATCCATCCAGCTCCCGCCAAAGCTCATTACTGCAGTGAACTTTCTGACCCTTCTGCATTCGTCCATCTCTCCTCATCCATGATCTCAGCTGTGGGAGATTTTAGTCTTCCACAAGAGCAGAACAAAGCCCGAACACTCCTTCTTGCCATTACTTTATCTTCTCAAGCCACAGTTCGCTGGTTTTCAGTACAATTCTCCAGCCCGCTTAGCGAGGATTTTCTAAACCTGCTGAGCACTTATCTTCTGTCCCAAACAGGGATTCAACTTTTTGTATGTAGCGCAATCACTACAACAAAATTCTGTCGAATGGTAATAAACATAATTACTATCATTTTATGGTGAATAACCAATAAATGGTGACTTTTAAATTGCTAAAATTGTTTTTACATTTTAGTTGTCTACACAAATTAATGTCCTTTATTTATTATTAAAAAATAAAAATAAATAAAAATAAAATAGACATTTTAAGTTGTGGGCTATAATTTATAAAAAAATAAATTATATATATATATATATATATATATGATTTATTATAAAACATAACAAAATTATTCATTTATATTAAATATTATATTATTACATTCAAATTATAATTTAAATATTTTTAAATTATTATTATTATTATTATCATACATAAAAAATTTATACACTGACAATTCAAATAAACTATTGTAGAAATGCATTGATTTAGGCATGTGAATTAATGCAAAACAATATTAAAAAGTATGAAAATGTATCCATTTCAACAGAACCCTTAACAGAAATGAGAATACATACAGTAAGTTTATTGACCAATACCACTTAAAATTAGCACATATTGCACAATAGCACATATATATATAAATATATACTGCATATTCCTATATTCCTGCATTCCCAAACAAATCGCAATATCACACATCTCCAATAGGTCATGCCACTAGAAATAAGATGTTGGAAACACATGACTGAATATGCATGGCAGATGTTGCATGGTTCGGGGGCCTGAAGTTGAAGCAATTAACCATATTAATGCTAATCAGGTCGTGTTCAAAACAAGAGCTAGTGTGGATCTCCGGAGAGATGAGAGCATGATAACATGGGAAAAACCAGGAAGAACCTGCACTTATCTTCTCTGGTCTCTTTTTTTATTTCCGTCCATCCCCCAAGGGCTGTCAGTAACTCCCCTCAGCGCTGTAATTAAACATCGCAGATTAGTTTTCCTTGTAATTTCTGGGCATCTCCAAATAGTCCCCATGACGCTAAAGTAGAAACACACCCACCAGCCAATTAAAGAGCCGGTCTGCGACGATTACCCATACTGACATCTCAAAAGCAGATGTGAGGAACGCTGTCTTCCTACTTCACTTGGGTTGGGAATATACCTCAAACACAGTTGATTTTCTGCAGGAAACACTATTTTAAGGGAAAAGACCACTATTTAGCTTACCGCCGAGACTGAGAGCCAAAATCTACCGCCTACCGTGTCTCCTCACACACAATTGAATTCATTTTCTGAAATGTCAGCAGAGGTATGAAGAAGTATGAAGGATCGTGGGACATAATTGCGCTAAAGAATCAAGAAAATGGACTCTCGAGAGACCCAAACCCTTATCCTCTTATAATAACTTAATGAAACACAAATATTCTCAGAGCACACTGTGGAAAGCATTGCGAGGTGGAAAAGGACAAGGAAGTGAATTCTTCACAGCTATGATGAATCTATAATGGAAAGGGGTTGGTTTGAATATCAAAGTGGCGGGAGCAGACAGATGTAGCGGAGGGGAACATCATGCGAGGGAATAATGAGGGGTGTCACCCACCCTTCAGAGGGCCAACGCCAACTGTCCCCTTCATTTCAAGTTTTAATTTTATGTCTTGGTGCCAGCTCTAAAACTTTCTTGGAACTCTTTTACTTTTAAGAACAATGCAGAACGTAGGGGAAATAGTGTGAAGAATACACTGGAATGGGACTTGGAAGCTAGAGGCTTGGAAGCAATATTGAGAAAATGTGCTAAATGACAGTCCACGTGATTTTGGAATTGACTTGGGAAAACAGTGCTAAGAAAAGCTTGGGATAAATAAGTTTTAAACACACAAAACACTTTAAATAGGTGATTTAATGATTCATGATTTCCCAGATTAATATGTCTCTCTTAGCCTGAGACTAGAGAGCGCTATGGAGCGTCCTGATGGGGTTATCGGGGTCTGGCATACTGATCCAAATCCCACCGCAGCCCAAGAACTGGAAGAGTACACTATAATTAGAGGCTTTCCACATGCTGCAGTTATTTAGCGTGCTAATAAAGGACAAAGCTGACTTCTCAGAAGTATTACAGGTTAAAAAAAATTGAGAGTTTTGGGAAAAAGTTTAGCTTTTATGATTCGCACACGGCAATAAAGCGACTTTTTAATAATTTATCTAGTCTTTTTTAAAATATTTTCCAGTTAAAATATCTAAAACTAGAAAGAAATCCCTACCAGATGAATAAATGTTCAAAAGTTGAAGAATGATTTATTTCATGTTTTTGAAAGAAGTCTCTAATGCTCACAAAGGCTGAATTTATTTGACCAAAAATACGGAAAAATTCTGAAATATTTTTACAGTTTAAAAAAGCTTTTCTTTTTGAATTTACTTAAAACATGTAACTTATTCATGTGATGCAAACTGAATTTTCAGCATCATTGCTCTAGTCTACACTGTCACATGATCCTTCAGAAATCATTCTAATATGCTGATTTGCTCAAAGAAAAATAGCTAATATGTCATTAGAATTATCTGTCTACATTATAAATGTCTCCATTGTCACTTTGGATAAATTTGAAGCACTTTTAAACTAGAAAACCTGTACAAATACTGAAGTTACAACTCTAAATAATCAAACCTGTTTCGCACTGTAAGAAGTCATAACAATAAAATGCCATTACCGCCCATCAATCTTTTAACAATCTCACATCGTCATTTATGCGGCTCCTAAAACTCCCTTTTCTTTGATCGCCATTTTACAGCTGTTTTTAGAGTGCGAGAAAACCTGCAACAGACACGTCTGTCATCCTTAAAGATGCAGCCTGATACTACGTATTACGCAACGTGTGGCCCGGAGCCATCGGGATGAACAGTGAGCTCTTACGGATAAAGCCAGTCCCATCTTTTCTTACATTCCTCTCTTGGTCTTTGTTCCTCTGCGAGTCATTATACTCTAACAAAGCGTGACACATGAAGCATTATAAGCCTCTGAGTTTCATATTGAAAGGAGAACATGGAAACAAAAGGGGCAAAATTCAACTTCAGGGACGTACGCAGGACATACAGAGCAGAACGGATGCCCGGATTGACCCATTTTACCTCAGCGCGCCGCACAGAGCCTCTACTGTATACGTCAAGTTAATAATAAACCCACAACAGATCTGCGCTAAGCGTCGTTGCCTGGCCAAACACGGCTTGTTGAAAGTTGGATTAGATTTACGGTCAGCCGGGTGTTGGGCGATCGTAAAAGCGGGATTATTAAAATAACTTTAGAAAAAGGAAAGATTGTGTACACAGTGTTCTTGTAAGAGCAGGCTAGGCAGAGCAAACACATTTTGAGGTCTTAACTTCCTTTTCGGCGGTTTTCTTGGCAAACAGCAGGTCTGACATTCCTAATGTCAGTCTGAATAAATAGGTGAGTGTTGATATCCTAGAAGTGATAGATTTCTCTCTGCCTCCGACATTGACTGTCTAGTTTTGGATGGAAAAGGGGAGTTTAGGCAGGAATTCAACGACCTTCCTGTCGCAGGTTTCCATCATGGTTGCCTGAGCGGGGTAATTACATGTGTGGCGGCGGGGCAGGGGGGCGGAGGGAGCGGACAGGCAGTGAGGGTTTTGAGCTTTGCCACTATGTCATTATGGTCCTGTTTGAACCTTATTCAGAATAAGCAGCCCGAAGGCCGCGGCCAAACAGCCCGAGCTTTTCCTCATGTCGGGCCAAGTCGTCCGCCTGCCCGCCAAGCCTCTTGTTTTCATTCTTGCAAAAAAAAAAAAAAAAAAGCCCTGCAGAACAAATAGCATACAGTATATCACCCACTGCTTGATAAACCGCATTATATTTTCTCACTTTTTAGTCTCTGAGCTCACATAATTTTCCTACTAACTTCAACATATACAAATTTATGTTTCTGTTTGACCAGCACTGGCCTACAGAAGCTTAAAAAAACACTAGCTATGCAACCGGTACCCTCATAAAAAATGTACAATGGTTTTTACTTATATATTAAATATTTACATGGTGAATGAATCAACTTTAATTTAAATTTTATAACTTACTATTACATAATTTATATTATTATATTATTTTATGTATTATATTATACATAGCAAATAAAAAATCTTCAATTAAATAAGTATAAAAATATTTAACATATATAATAAAATTAAGTACATTTATTTTATATTTTTTTATTTTGATTAAAAAATAATAATAATTTATTTATTTTATTCTAATTTTTTATTAATTAACTTGTTTCTTTTTTTGGTTTGACCCATACAATTTTGGTTGGATTTTACAGTTTAACAAACAATTACTATATTTCAAAATACTACATTATAGTATAGTAGTAACATTTTAAGGCTTTTATACTAGATATTTAATGGAAAAGTAGATTTTTAAGAATAACTCTCATTTAATTTGAGCTTATTTATTATTACTACTATATTACTATACTTATGCCACCTTTTTCTTTGTTTTGTTTTTTTTTTACACTTTTTTTCCAGAAGTTAGGTTGGTGTTAAACAGCAATATTTCTTTCTCAATCAGTGTATATTAGACACATTTTCTTCACATGGAGCATTTTAAAAAGATAATAAAACGCTTTGACAACTCTCTATTAAAACTCTCTAATAAAACTTGAATTCAATTTATTTCTCTTACACTGTAACAGTGCAAAAGTATCAAAATTACATATAATGGTACTTTATTGTATTTCTTATATTAAACTGATTTTAAAAAAATCTTAATAAACAGATTTTTGTAACGTAGGCAAGAACTACAGTACATTCCTTAAGAGTAAGGCCGGTTTTTAATAGCAGATCTTAAGAGTGAGTAAGGAGCGCTACAGGAGCGACTCACCCCCCTCCGGGTCCAGCGTTGACTCGATTAGATTACAACAAGAGGGTTGGAGACAGCTCCTAGGCATACTTGAAAAGCGGTTGATATCCGAGATCAGTCCTTTCAAGCTTAAAGAGAGACGGTATGTAATGCATATCACGTCCGAGGCCGAGGAGAATCGCTGAAAACCACAAGTTTTAAGTAATAAGCCCATTTAAAGTACCTGCTTTGAGCCTGTACACAAAAACTGTTTTGTGAATCCTTTTTAAAAAGGATAAATATTGAGTCCATTGATGCACAACCCCACGAATCAAATATGGCAATCGGACAAAGAGATACAGCACACATCAATAGAGACTTGTGATCTCTACTGTAGCTCTCATAAACTGCTGTGAGTTCATTTATGGTTTTTATTGCTCACGACCACCTACTAAGACCTATTCTGTTCTCTTTCCTCCATCAGGATCACCATGCAGGTCCAGTGGCACAGTCACATCCTGCCCATCTCCAGCGAGATTATCCGACCCACTGAGTCCATTGAGACCCAGAGACCCAAGAGGAAACTGGAAACGCTTTCTATTCAGCTGGAGAGGCTACAGGCTCTCTTATATTCAGTTCCAGGCCAGGAAAGTCACAAACACAAAGCCAAATTAAGACTGGCCTGTTTTCAAACCACTCCTGGAAGACGATACGAATCATTCGGAACTGAACCGCTAAGCCTGAGTTATCCAAACACAACCCAAAACTTAATATCGCATGCTATACATAGACACCCATAAACCGCAAGAACCCAGCGCGATAAGAAACCAGCCGAGAACTTACTAGCTACTTCCAGTGAGGCGTTGTGGCTAACTGCTTCTCCCAGGTAGTTACGGGCCACGCAAACGTAGGAGCCTTCGTCGGGTTTGCTGCGACGGCCGTGTACGATACGCAGGAAGAAGAGTGAGCCGCTGGGCAGGAGCATGCGGTGGGATCGAGGGTTGTCCCGGTCCGTTTCCACACGCTCTCCATCCTTGTACCACTCCACAGTAGGGGTGGGCCGCCCCTCCGCCTTGCAGTTTAGGGTGGCCGGCTCGCCCTTGGATACGATCAGATCAGAGGGGTGTTCCACAATACGGGGTGCATAGTCTTCCTGCCGCAGACGGGATCCTGGGAGAAAAGTGAAATGTTAAATTACGTTTTTCCTAATATAATTTTATTTAGAAAATAAATGGAAATATACTAAACGTAACATCTTATAATCTGATATTAAACATATTATAATAAAATATGTAATATTAGTATCATTAAAATGGAAACATGCTTTTATTTGTTATATATATTTAATATACCTCATTTGGACAACTTTACAAAATTCTAAATGAAATATATAGACAATATCTTTAGATAGATATCTATGGATACAGGGATGAATATGAACAGAGAGACAGAGAGATGGATGGATGGATGGATGGATGGACAGATAGACAGACAGACAGACAGACAGACAGACAGACAGACAGACAGACAGACAGACAGACAGACAGACAGACAG
>JAUCNO010000191.1:1773316-1784014 GCA_032353835.1 Enteromius viviparus
GACAGATAGACAGATAGATAGATAGATAGATAGATAGATAGATAGATAGATAGATAGATAGATAGATAGATAGATAGTATCAGCCAATCACAGACTTCAATAACACTATAAATTTAAAAACATTAGAAGATTCAGGAATCGAATTGATAGACAGCTTGCTCAAGTTTCCAACGCTCACTCAATTAAGCTGTTCTGATGTACAAGCATGATCAATATTCAAGCAATATTAATGACGATCAATTTTCCATTGAGCTTCAGGTCAGATGAGATACTGTGTTGTATCCTAATGCAAATTCAATACAAATGAAGTGACTAGATCCAGATGGATGTATATGATATTTTCATGCCTGAATGTGACTTTGGCTGAACATGGAGCATGATGTCATGAGGATGCATTACAACATACTATACAGTTATTTAAAGAAATAGCTGACCAAAATGAATTGTTAGTCGCCATTTATTCTCACCCTTACCTGAAAGGCGACCAAAAAAAGCTAAAAAGTGTCACAAAATATGATTGGTAACTGCATTACGTGCTAATTTGTCATTAAATTTACTAGCAATTTCTTCACTGGCTCAATGTGATTATGCAGATTTTCTTCATTTAAGCTTCTCTTAAAAAGTTGTTCACCATTGGCTACCACTGGAAAAGAGCATCAAAGAAGAAAGAACTGATCAATGGTTTGGAATAAATGGAACATAAAGATCATTTCTTGCAATTCCTGAAGCAGGTGTTGGTAGCTTCCTGCAAACATATTGGTGTGGTTTTGACGAACACGAAAGCTCTGGGAGGGAACCAAGCCCTTCATTACTGAAATCTCTCTGTTCTTTGGACTGCGGCAGACCTGTGCTTAAACCAAGCCATCGTCATTTCAGTGGTGCGCCACTTCCCTGATCAAAGACGTGAAATGAGAGGGCTGTAAAGTTAGGGATGAGGGGGTGTTTGGAGGAAAAGGGAGATAAGAGGCATTACAGAGAGACACACATCAGACAGCTCCGTGGTTGTCTGGGTTTGTGTGTGTGTGTGCGCTTGAAGGCTGGAAGTGTAAAGGAAGCAGTCACTGCGTAGGGAAATACAAAAGTAGCTAAAATTGGAGACAGCCAATCTGCCTTTCTAGGCTTAAGTCGTTTGCTTGTGTTCAGAGAGCGTTGAACTGTACCCGTAAGACCTGGTTTATATGCAAATGAAGCTTGCATCTTTAATGCCTAACGGCTACAATATAGTGTGTGTGCATCTCTACACTGCCCTTTGGAGTCCATTCAGCCCCAATTAAAAAGAACTAGGATTAATTGGCAGTACAGGGTCAAAATTCATTCATCCAACCCCCCAACCCATCGGCTTTTCACTCTCTTTTCATCCCATCCCCCGTTCCTTACATCCAACTATCCCTCCCTCCGGCCCTTCTGGGGAAGGAGAGGCAGCCTAAGACTGCGTCTATGAGCATTAAATCATTCCCAGCATCAGCGAGACATTGCGCGAGGTAATGCATTCATTGATTTGCATGTTGCAGAGAAGAGCGGTTGGCTCTCGTGTTTACAGTACGTGTAAATATGTAATGGGAAGATAATGAGCTGCGCTTTCTGACGCATACGAACACACTGCAGGCCCGCAGGACGATACACTACCAGTACTTTTCGGCAAACAAGACCAAGTGAGTGCATAACGGCTATTGTCTGTTAACAGCCTGTTTATGTACAGAAATTACATGATATGTTTAAAACAAAGCACTGTTCGTAGTTGTAGTAGTCTAAATTCAGGAAATGAATAAGATCAAATATTATATACATATATATTAAAAGACAGCCATTTCTCAATCTAAGCAGAAAAATAAAAGTTATTTAGCATTTTAATTTCAACAGCGTACAGCCAAAAAAAAAACTGTTAAATTAAAAATTAAATTAAATTAAATTAAATTAAATTTTTTATTAAATTACCAAACAGTTACAAAAATAAAAATTAAACCGTTTGTATCATCAGCATTGACTGAAAAAACAGTAGCTATGCTAATTCTAATTTTATACACATTTTAAAACTTTTTTTTTTTTATCTGTGGTGCAGAATGCACAAATACATTTTCGATTATTTTACAACTCATTTTATGTAAATTTTTGATTCAATTTTGCATCTAGTAATTGTTTTGTAGCAATTTTTTGATTGTTCATCCCAATAATATATAACAAAATGGGCAATATATGAGCGACCTCCCATTCTCTAAAGATCAGCTTCAGTATTGTCTACTGAAAAACCCAATTTGTTTGCATATAATAAAAAGAATGAATATTAAAGAACGGTGACAGAAAGAGATTTATAATAGAGTGGGAAAAAATAATGAGGAGAAAATGGCTCAGGGTAATCTCTCAGAGAGATCGTCTGCATGTTAAATTAACCTGTTCAGGTTGGGCTCTTCTATCCTGTTAGAGCAGTCTTCAACTATGCTTAGAGCAGTACCCAGTCTGAGAGAAGGAAAAGCTCCTCCTCCTCCCGAGAAGCTCATGAGTCCACTCACAAAGTCAGAAGACCTCACTACATGCAATATTCCCACTGCACTTTGAAATGCAGAAGCCCTACTCTCGCTCTCGGCAGACCAGCCGTACTTTTTTCTTTTATTTATTTTTTTATGCGCTGCATATGCTCAATAATGAGAGGTACTGCTGAGGGTGGCGCCACGTTACACGCTCAAGTATATTTTACATTTACATGCTGTGAACGAGACAAAAATGCAAAGAAAGAATGAAAAGAACAAAAAGATAAAGAAAGAGCACCTACTCTATAACTCAGTCCCTCTTCATGGATAATAAATAAAAGCAGCTGTGTTTCTAGTATTTCTTTCTCAGCGCTCTGCTGACTCTTTTCATCTGTTTATTTCCATCTATCTGACTCTTTTCTTCCTTTTGCTTGTCCACTGCTTTTGGTCTCCTGTAGCCTTTCTTCCCCCACCCCACTCTCTCTTTTTTTCCATGCTCTTTCCTCCTGTGCTCTTTCCTGTTCTCTGAGAATATGAGATGAGCTAATCAGCTCCATGGGCTCAGCGGAGGGACGCTGGGATTTCTGCATCTAAGATCTGATCGATCGCTGCCTAGGGCAAAAATCATTTTCCTACTCTTAGACTGACACACACATACACACACACACACACATACATACACATGAAGTACACTCAATATGTGAGGCTGTATCAGTCTCGCTATCCCTCCATCACTCCTCGGGTGGAGGCAAGCCACTGGAGGTTTGCATTGGAGGTAATTAAGGGGAGAGGAAGCCTCGGACAGGGGGTTCAACACAAGCCTGAAAATCCCTTACTCTGCTTCATTTGATTCAAACATAAAAATGCTGTCATGCAATCCCACTACTGCAAAAAATATAGATATAACTCAGAATTGCATTACAGGAATAAACTGAATTTTAAATATATATATTTTAATAAAATGTTAATTATTTCAAACCTTTTGGTGCCAATGTATGCACAATTCTTTGCATTCATAAATGATGTCTTTTATTGAAGAAAGTAGGAAATGCATACTAGTTGCGAATATATTTTTTTCTCACAATATTACTATATTTCTTCTTAAATATGACTTCATTCTGAAAATTATCACTACATTAATTTTTCATTTGGACTTTATTAAGATACTGTGATTAAAAAAAAAAAAAACTCTCACTCTCTGCCTGAAGGTGGGAAAAAATAATTTTGGGTTGATCTATAATGGTTATATCTGGTCTTCTTCAATAAGGTGTGTGAGTGTGTGTGTGTGTGTGTGTGTGTGTGTGTGTGCCTGTGCCTGGGAGGAACAGAGAGCGTATCAGTGGGGTGCTTTCACTCTAGTCTGCCTTTGCAATTAAAAAACTCCACACACCTCTCAGCCACGTTAACCTACACAGCTCACAGCTATATTCATGCACAGCGCAATTACATTACAACCTACAGTGCAATTCACTTCATTTATTTCCACACAGAGAGGAGGAGGGGAGAGGGAGATAGAGAGAGAGAGAGAGAGAGAGAGAGAGAGAGAGAGAGAGAGGGGTGTCACAAGGCAGTTTTAATAAGTTCAGCTTCAGTGGCTGCATTAACTTCAGATGGAAATGAGCTGTTCTCAGTGAGTCCTCATCAATGAGGAGACGAGGTCCTGGCACTGAGAGAGAGTTACGGCCAGACACTGATCGCCCGAGGACGCCAAGGTCATACAGCGTTAGTACAGTGTGTGAGAGACACTGGACATGGAGACACAGAGATCAAACAAGAAAGAAACAGAAAGAGATTGAATGACTTCAAGAAGAAAGAAAGAAAGAAATTATATCTAAGGCTGGTATTTAGTATGTATGCCCTACTATAATCCAAAAAAATCATATTATTTTATGCTTAATTTAATACATGACAGATATAGACATTTCTTTGTATGTGTATACTACAGGTTTATTATATTTAACAAAAAAAATATAAATATAATTTAAATGTAAACATAAAACAGTAAATGTAAACCTAACCCTAACCTTTATATAGACATAAAAAAAAACGTATTAATTAAAAAAAAATGGCAACAATATTACTAAAACTACATTTCAAATTAATGATTGATGATTTTTATAAAAACAAAAAAAGTATCTAGAGCTGTAAAAAGAGATATAAATAAATATGTTACATAATACAAATATGTTTTCAAATTATTATATATACTATATAATGATATACATATAAGGAAACAACTATATATCAGAGAGAGAAAAAATTAAATACACAAATGCATTATATCTATCCACAAATAAAAAATAAATAAATAAAAAATTATTACTATTGTGTTTAATCAATTTAATCTAGCCTTGGAGAACATATATCCACAATGCAATCAAATCCTGGTGGATGAGGTCAACTTCCTGTGACGTGTTAATGTGTTCCAAACACAGGTACTTTACTCTGTCTATCTGTGTGTGCTCTGCAGTAAAAATCTTTCTATCCTTCCTTATGACTGAGGAGAGCCATAAACAAGCATCAAGTGTGTGCAGATATAGATGTGTTTCTTTTCAAAGGCTTTAATGAAGCTCAAAATTCCCCTTTCCTGCAAACATGCCCTATAGCACAGCACTAAAAAACAAAGAAGAGCGTGAGTCACAACACATGCCTGCTCTGCTGCTTCAGAAACGCTTTCATTCACCACTGGCCCAACTCTGATAGGAGTATTTGAGCACTGATAAGACACCCACATCACGAAGGCCTATGTGTTAGACCATTAATCGGTGATTAGCAGGTCATTTAGCGGGATTTATTGGGCAAGATAAGCAGAGGGTGTGCATTCGGCCTTTTCACAGAGATAGCTCAGCAACACCTGTACTGGTCGTAAAACTGAGTCGAAGAGTCATAAAAACCAGAGAGTGGATCTGCTCGAATGCTAGAGATTGGTGAACTCAACAGGCATTTCTTGTCTGTCGTATCCCAGCTAATTAAAGCCAAACGCACACGGTACAATTTAGACACAATTGGATAATTAATGGCGTTTGCAATGAATCCAAACTCATTTCTGACACACACACACACACACAAAATAGGTCATAGCCTGAAATTGAAGATTGAGAAAAAAATTTCTAATAAAAACTGCAATAAAAAAGCTATTGATTTTCTGTGGGATACAAAGTTAGGCCCAAAATTTTGTAATTATTAGGGGTGGGCATAGATTAATTTTGAAATGTATCTAGATTAATCTACAAATAAAGTAAGCACACATCAACATGGTTTTGCTGTACTAACTATTTAGCTTCACCATGGTATTTGTGATTATACTAATTGTAATCAATCTGAATGACTACAGAGCTGTACAAAACAGACCCTCTCACCTCTGTGACAAACACGGAGTTAGTCCCGTCTGAAATGTTACATGAAAATCACTGACGACTGGTGATAAGAATCGAAGCTCACACGTACAGTAGTTTAGAAAACTAGTCCCGTCCGAATAGGGATACAGTGCGATTCGGCTAAGTATACATCAGCGCTAAAATATCAAGGTGAAAGTCATCATATGGCACTTTTCCACTGCGTGGTACGACTCGGCTCGGCACGGCTCGTTACGGCACGGTACGGTTCAGTTCGGCTCGGTTTGCGCTTCCAATGCAGTTTAGTACCGCTTTAGAGTGGGCGGGATTATTCATGTGTCGTTATAGTTGCGCCGCCTCTACTGCCGTGACATCCTCGTAAACACGCCACAAATAAACACACAGCAATGGAGTATTTTTCATTCCGCGTCACCCCATCAAGCTCTCGCTGGATCCGCTCCTCGGCTATCAGCGAGAGACAAGTCTGTATTTCCTAAATAGGCCACGAAACAGCCATTTTTGGTTGATACAAAAAGGTGCGTTTCTTCAAACAAAACAGTTGCGTCTGATCCTTTGCTGGCTGTGCTGATTTAAATCTAGCGGGCCTGTTGTGTCTCGTGTTGCAAGTTCAGTGACGCAGTAATGACGATTTTCTCGGGCTAATCAGTGACCAGCAGAGTTTACACGTCACGTTTTGGTAACGATACGGCTCGCTTGGAACCTCGACTGAGGTGGTACTAAAAAAGGACCAGGTACCAGGTACTGTTTCCAGTGGAAACCCCCCCAAAAGTGAGCTGTACTGAACCGTACCGTACTGTACTATGCAGTAGAAAAGCGCCATTAGTTTTCCCAGGAGGTCTCTTATCCAGGTACTGACCGGACTCAACCTTGCTTAGCTTCAGTGAGCAACCAGGCTTGGGCTGTAGGGTGATATGGCTGGACAGTTTCTGGAAGTAAATAGAAAAAATCAATGTATAATTTAACTGTAAGCTGATATTCCCAGAATTCCCTGTGTGACACTCCACATTTGAAAGTATTTTGCTTAAATTTGCTTTGTTTTTGACAATCATGGTTGTCAGTATGTTAAAGGAACAAAACAGATTTTAATAGCAGATTTTAATTACAAAATTGTGCGTTGTTGAATTTACTGGATTACATTCCAATTTTCTTGTTTGTAAACAGTTGTTTGTAAAATTTTTGTCCCTATATGTTTACAGTTTTTCTGTAGTTTTGAACAAAAATATTCTGAATAATAACTCCAGATTTTTTTACTGTGCATATACAGTATAGGCTTATGCCTCCTTCATGCTGTCTTCTATTTGCCAGTAGCTTAGTTACAGCGGCTACTTTTTTAAAAACGAACAGCTTGACTGTAGTTGAACTATTTTAAATGCTGAGTAGCTTGTATCTGGGGAAGCTACGGTTTCAAAGTAGCTGCTGCATATTAATGCTGTCATGTGGGTTCAATCTATATTGAGGGTTCATGGTAAGTTTGACTGGGCAGAATCAATGCACAGGCACATAAAAGCGAATGAAGAGTGCGGTGTTAAAATCTGCTGAGCGCATCAAGCCTTCATTAAAATGAGCTGTTACCACACTTAATTAAAAGTGACGTTTGGTAATTTGGAAACATGATGGGTGCCGTGAACCTAGCTCTTGTTTAATGACAGTCCGGTGGTTCATGCCTCCTGAATAACCCCAGTCCTATGGAATCTCTCTCTTTGAACGGCATTCTGGGAAAAGCCTTTCAGTCGACCAGGCTGAAACTGAGGAAAAGGGGAAAGGTGGCCGGAATTTCAGTTGTATTGATTTTGTCTGCGCTATAATAATGTCTTCCTGGGGGCATTAAATCACTCTGATTGTTAGACTGTATATTTTATGAAGGGCACAAAGCCCCATCAGACCATGGGAAGGAGCACACGCATGTCTGAGTAGCTCAAGATATCTGCTATTTCCCCAAGTTGTCCTGAGCACATATAGTAGTCTCCTGTTGTACACCTTTGAAAATGATGGGGAAGTTTCACTGTAAAGTACTAATTCGGACGGTGATGCCGAAAGTGGTTTTCTGTTAAACCTCTTCAAGATTAGCCCACCTTAGCCAAAAATATTCAAAGTTGTTGAAAAAAAGTGGCTTACATTATTCAGAGCTCTATCTGCACTTGAAATGTTTTTAACGTATAAATCCGACGAGATTTGTAAACAAAATCAATATGCGTCATGCGAGTTGAAGGGTACGTGAGCGAGCAATGAGTAAACACTTTGCTCAACTTCCAGAAAATGCCAAAGTGCAAAGTTTAATGAAGTAGAAGATCGTTTTTGAATGCGCTGAACAGTTATTTGAATTTCTTTTTGCTTTGCAGATAATTGTGTTTATGTGTGGATGGGAGAGGAAACGCTACGGCACGTACTGTATTGCTAAATCTAATCACAAATTATTGCATTTTAATGCTCATAGTGAAACAAATATAGTGAATTGTTTGGCGACACATCCCACTTGCTTTGTTTCTCTTTGTCTTTCATAATCAGTTAGAACATGTGTTCCCTGACATTCATAGGGCATTTGATTTTCACATTGTGATCTTCAGAAGTTTATTGGGGAATTCTACTGTTAGATTTTTTTCAGTGCCACAGTAGCTGTTCTTGCAGGAGACTGCTTTTAGGAAGTTGTAAGCAATTAAATTCTTTATTCAGGGCTTTTATGAACAAACGGGCATTCGTTTTTATCCCAGTCTTTTATACTTTCCACTCTCATTGACAGAAATTGACTGCTGGGCCAGTAGCTTCTCAGACTCAAGCCATCTTTCATTTCTTTGCCAGTCAACCTCTCTGACAGCAGTAAATAACTTAAGATAAGGCAAGAACGTGTCTGAAAAATATCAGTGCTTCTCTCAGAGAAAGCTGGTCTTTTCAGTTTTGGGAGGTCTAAATAAATCAGTCATTTTTTATGTGTTTTGATGTAAAAGTGTGCAATACATCATGCTCCCTACAGAGAATATCATTATACAGTACAACATTGTCACTTACCGTAATCTATGCAAAGGCCAGGGCGTGTAACAAAGTAATGGAGTGAAATACATAACCACCAACTCTTTGAGATGACAGCAGTTGTAAGTCCTGTTGTCAAAATGTAGAATTTAAAGATGCATCAATATTAACCATCAATTCAATTTGAACTAAATACATAATAACACTAGAAAATAAAATCAGTGATTTTACATTATTGCATGCAGGCATCAATGCATTATAATGTAAAGTATGAAGATTTACAGTGGTAAAGATCAGCACTGTTTGAGTTTAGATAAAGGCGTTTGGTAATATCAGACAATTTCAATATATTGTGCATTCCTAATAGAAGCTCAATTATTTTTCACAATTATTAAACATATGTTTATGTTATCAGTTAGTGTCACAGTTGGGTAGCAGCTCACTTTATACTTTACTTAAATGTAAAACATTTTGAAAGGTTTCAAAGCAACTTTGTAGCTGAAAAATATTGGAATATTATATCAAAGCATGATTTAAAATCAAACAT
The DNA here is from genome assembly GCA_032353835.1 of Enteromius viviparus. Classification (NCBI taxonomy): domain Eukaryota; kingdom Metazoa; phylum Chordata; class Actinopteri; order Cypriniformes; family Cyprinidae; genus Enteromius; species Enteromius viviparus. The sequence continues at coordinate 1,782,649 of JAUCNO010000191.1, forward strand.
AAACCAACATTTATTAATGACTCCCTGCTGCATGTAGTACAAGTTGGTACCGAAGTATGCAGTTTCTCTTAGAATGATCTCTTCTCCATTAGATTTCTTGAGCTGTTTTGAATAATATACCAGTTATCAGGCTAACAGTGGACATCTTCAATATACCAAAGATCCATTAGTAAGCAGTACAGCATGTCAACTGAATTTGTGTGATACTACGATGCATTGCTTGTGCTACATCATATTTTTTACACTGCAGATCTGTGCATTACTACAGTATGGATTATGGATTCATATACATGGCATAAAATAGATGACAGTGAGGAATATCGATAATACTTATTGGTTTTCTAAGACTGATTGGTTCTCATGGTGGAAGACTAATTTTCCCTTGCAGTCTCCAGTACTTCTGATATTTCATTTCTTTTTTTTTTTGACTGATCTGACTGGGTCTGTAGGCCCACCCTAGGCTTTTTGGTAATTAATACTGTGCAACATGAAGATACTCTGACTCTCTTTAAATTGATAAATCGCATGTCTAGTCACCTGCTGGGATATTAGATAATTATATACTGAAGCTTTGAATATCAATTGAAATTCTACATCTTGTTTGAAACCTTAACTCAAATTAAGGAATCTAAGTAAAATACATAAAACATTCTCAAAGTTCTCTTTTGAATGGTGCACCACCCTGGCGTGAACGTTGTTTTAAACATAATGTATTTTTTACTATTCAAAAGTTTGGGGTCATTAAAATCTGATGAATATTTTTGAAATATGTCTCTAATGTATTTGATCCAAAATACAGCAAAACTGCATTTATACTGTGAAAATATTATTACAATATAATATAAAGTTTTTATTTTTTAAATATATTTTAATTTACATATATATATTTTCATTTATTTCCATGGTGGCATATAGCAGAAACTCCTTCAGAAATTATTCTATTATGCTGTTTACAAAACATTTCTTCTTATTATGAAAGTTTAAAACCACCGTGCTGCTTAACATTTTAACAGAAACAGAGATCGTCTTTTTGATAATTTTAATGTATCCTTGCTGAATGAAATATGGATGGAAAAAATCTTTCTGAACCCAAACCTTTGAGCAGGTAGTGCAGATATACAAATTTTGCACCTTAATTTTTTTGAAGAAAATGATGATCAATTTTTACCCATTGCCACTTAACCCTCTGGGTCTTTTTTTTCTTATCAGTGTAAAAGACACTAATATGGCTCTGTTGAATTTGGTCACTCAAGTGTGTTATACACCATTCGAATCTGTTAAGTGTCTACTTTTTTTGAGCTCACTCTCAGTAACAACAAAAGTGTGTGCTTTTGCAAAATAAGGAAAATAAAAAGTGTGCGCGATT
>JAUCNO010000191.1:1784114-1799780 GCA_032353835.1 Enteromius viviparus
CTAAAAAAAGGACCAGGTACCAGGTACTGTTCCCAGTGGAAAACCCCCCAAAAGTGAGCTGTACTGAACCGTACCGTGCCATACTATGCAGTGGAAAAGCGTCAATAGCTTGAGTAGTATAGACCCAACCCAACTTTGTGAATAGATTAACGGCGATATTTTATTTATTGCGCGATAAGAGTTTCGCGTTAAATCAGCACATTAACACCAATAACGGCCCACCACTAGTAATTACATATAAATATATTTTATCTTTTTTTTTTATAATTTTATAATAGTTTTACAAATATTTTTACAACAATTTTCTTAGATTTATAATCGTTTTTATATGATGATTATTATTATTGATATTATTGTTAATACATAAAAATATGAAAAAAAAAAGAAATTGCACAGTTTTTTAATTTAATTCACCTTAATATTCTTTTCTACTCAATTTAGAAGATAAATATATTATTAATTAGCAATAGCCTTGACAAACTCCTGACATTCAGATTCATTCTTTTTCTTTTGCACTCAAAATATTTTAAACATTAGCACGTGAGCTTGTTAGGGTTGAAGTGAGATGGCATGCGTTGTATAAAAGGTGACAAAACCAGTTAAATGCTTAGCCGAAGTCCTAAAAGTCTTTCGTACAGTCTGACAGCTTCATACAGTCCAGTTTACGATCGTAAAGGACAGAAAAATGTACCCAATATACCAGGCTTAAGATCACAGCGTTCAGAACAGCGAACTGCCACTCTCTGTCATTCCACGTTATTCGAGAAAGCGCCATTGAAGCTCTTCAGAACGCAGACGCCAAGCCTCATATTTCAAACTCAGAATTCACATCACGGCCTCAGCCTGAAACGTCCATCCTCGCGAGTCCCATCTGGGGCCGGCGGAGGATTTCAGAAACAAAGGCGAGCCCGGAGAGGAAGGCCTCTGTCAGCTGTGAAACAGATCCGCGGGGTCTCCTCTGGCTGTGGGGGTCAGGGGAAGCCCGGAGAGAGAAGCAGGGCTCCTCTGGGAGACTGCGGCCCATCCTGCCCAGGGGCCCCCCAGTCTGGAGGGCTGAAACAATACGAGCAGTCTCTCTGCCTCTGGCTCCAGTCAATCTCAACAGACACCCCGAAACAGATGGAGAACGGCTGAGGCTTTCCTGAGAGAAGACAACGCTGGATGTGTACAGTGACAGTGCGCTAGTGATGTGTGACACTCGAAAGTCACTCTGAATATCACTGCTGCTGTATGGGACCTGAGGATCACGACTCTCAGCTGCACTCTTAAAACTATTTAAGTATTTACTGTATTATTGTTTCTAAAACAAAAACAAATTGTGATTATTTCGGAAAAAAAAACAATTTGGCCCAATATTTTCTTTTGATAATCATTAATATTACTATGGGTTTAAATAATTACAATTAAAATAATATTAAAATATTTAATAAAAAAAAGAAATTACTGTCGCAAGTGTAAATTCCCCCCAAAAAAAGGAAAAGGGAAAAAAAGGAAAAACAAGCATCTCAAAAAATCAAGTGCTCTTATTATGAATTTTTGAAAAGGACCTTTAATGCATGTGATAAAGTCTCTGAAAAAAAGAGTCGACTCTGAATCATTGAAACAAGTAGTTTTTAAGACAAGTCCCAGGCCATTTCATGTCAACCTAAACTGAAACATTAGCATATTGCAGCCCATTGGCTGGTCTTGTTGGTCTGAATGAAAATGCAAATTTATTCTTGGCCACTAGGTGTCACTTTTGGAGCATTAAAAGCTCACAAACACTACTTTAATGAAATCGACCAATCACTGGAGGGGGTTAGAAAAACTAATCATGAACGAATCGCTTGGGAGTTGTTGAAACAAAAAGGTTAAAATAAATGCATATTACAAGAATAAGAAAGTGTCTTTGACTGACTGCATGTCTCCCAAAACCAAAATATTAATCTTTCATAACCCATAATATGGGCAATTTAAAATACTCTTTGTCATATGACCTTTTAGTGTCCATGGTAACATCCAGTTATCAGATTTACAATAAAATAGATTATTAGAGCCAAAAATGCTTAGAAAAATCCCAATTTACGTTATTTAAAGTTAAAATTATAGATCATAAATAAAATGACCTATATGCATGGTTTATTAATGTGCATGCTATGCACTTTATACATACTATGTACTGCACAAAAAATTAAATCAAGCATCTGGATGTTGATGGGAGATTTATTTGTCAATCTAGTCTTATTTGTGGCAAAAAATTGCTTAAAAAAATATGTGGGATTATGACACTGTCAGGCAATACTAAATCTCTGACGTGAACTGGCGTCTTCTGAATGACAAATCAGAAAAAGAGATGTATGACGGCATCATATTCCTTACATATAAATAATTCACACGTCGTCCTCGTGTCCTCGAACTCGAAAATTCACAGCAGCAGGATTCAGCTGCTTGTTAGTGGATGAGGGCGACCAAGTCTGTTTGGATACAGGAGTGCATGGAATATTCGAGTTGCTCGTGTCACACAGAGATGCTGTCACTCTTCCTCACCGCCGCTGACAATTAAATCAGCCCCTCATGTGTATATTTACGAGACCTCTCAGTGTGTGAAAACGCTTACATTCTCAGGGGATGGCTGTGATGTCTGTACTACAGTATCTCCACTAGGCTCATGCAAAACAACCGTATCTGAAATTAAACTTGGGACTGTGCGCAGACTGAGGATCCTGTGCTTGTGTGGTGAAGAGATTTAGAGTCACACAGGGAGATGTGTGAGTGAAGCACTCTGCCAATTACATCTTGTTTTTGTTTTTCCCCATTGAGGCAAAGCCGAGTGACTTTGACCAATGTCTCTGCTGTATATCAGGACAACTCCCACTAGCAGGAGAACCACACACAAGAATAAATTAAGAACGTGAAACATTCATTTCCCAACAGAGGATGTGCTAGTCTTTTAAATAGACTTCACAAACCCATGCCAAAAAGCACAGGCCAAATTCCCAGCAACTCAGCGGGACGGAGCAAGTGCATCTCACAGTTTCGCCTCCCGATCCAACTCAAAGCTGGCAACTTTTAACTCCACTTAATGTTTAATATGGAAAACAGAACATTAATGACACCAACTGAAACAAGAGTAGAAGAATTTGCTTTAATAAATTCGTAAAGCTAAATTCCTTTTTTGCGAATCAGTTCAAATTGTCTGCTTTAATGAATTGATTCCAAATTCAATTTGTTCGCGTCAGTGATTCACACAATGATTCAATTTAGCTGAAACCAGTCGGAGTAAAAACTACTTATTTGCTTCAATGATTCAAATCAGATAAAATGGTTCAGTGAATCTATTCAAAACTCGAATTTAATGATTCAAATCAGTTCAGACAGTTTGCTTCAATGAATTGACCTGACTTGGTCATGTCAATGATTCAATTCAGACAGGTTAAAACTCTCTGATTCTCTCTGATTCTGTAAATCAATGCAATGTTTAATTATTCTTTTGCCTCAATGGACCAATATAATGATTCAAATCTGTCCACTTTAATTAATTGACTAAAAACTGGTAATGTTTCTGTCAATGATTCAAGCCGATCCTTCTTGAAACGGTTTGCTTCAATAAACTGATTGATATCTCAATGACAACACTGGATGAATTAAATTATTTGAATCAGATCAAACTGTCCACTTCCATTAGTTGCTTCAAAACTCATTCATTCATTAAATATTCTGGATGTACTTAGCAAAAATCCCTGTTTTGTCAATCAAACCCTACTTCAAATGAAATGCATACCCAGTCTATTCCTACTCACAATATATGCATACCAACTCTTTGTCTGGCCTAGAGCTCTTTCCATTTTTGCCTACTGTACTGCACCATGTATTCTAGTACAATTAGAACACATTTGATTCAACGGCAGATCTGAGTCTTCCCAAGGTCAAGCTTCCTCTTCGTGTTTTTTCTGTTCCAGTCTCACCTCTCAGAGGGAAGACAACTTGACCCGAGCCCTCACTTGGCACCATCAACTCGTAGATGAATATGGCATTCAGGGCTCCAAGCCAAGACAGAAAAAACAACAACGTCTGTAAAGTTGCCAGAAACATAAGCATGGCAGGCAAAGAGGCTGGAGGGGAAAAAAAGTTGAATGCCTTTTAAATATCATTTAGTAGATCGCAGATGAGATTGCAGTGTAGTGGAAGTTAGGTTGCATATCGCATTTATCTGATGGCTTACGGCCTATAACGGTTTTCGGGAGACTTTACATGACAAGGATTTGGGATGCCGGTAGGAGTGCCTCAGGGTTCGCTACTGGGTCGAACAAGTGTGAATCACAGTTAATGTTTCAACCCCGTAAAGAAGACTTTGCTCGAATGATTGCATAAACCTCATGTTTAACAGCTGATAGGACCGGGGAATTCCAGCTAATCTGATGAGCGCATCATTCTGTGGTTCACTGATATTGAATCACAGACTCTTCGCGGCTTTATGACTGCATGTCGTGTGCTATAACTTTACGACCAGAATTCTTTGTGGATTATTCCGAGAGATCGAAACTGTGAGCAGCAAAGTCCAGACGTCCAGCGCTTTGAAGACTGACACTCTACCCCGGCAAGCATCAAAACCGGGCGACCACGCCTGAGACAGCACGACACCATCTGTTCCCTCTCCAGTTGCTTGAGAACACATAAAAGAAGCAAGACTGCATTTACAACACGCAACTTCCTGTCTGCCCGTAATTACTCGGGAGCTCCCGTGAATGTCATAAGTCCCCTGAGGATGCCACTTCAACACGTCTGACATTTCCCCTCTCAATTAAAATCCCTCTTTTATGCCACATATAAAGATTCGCGTGCGGCAGACTAAACGCTGCCAATCATCGCTGAGAGCGCGACGAGGTTTTCTATCCAGTATGCATTCAAAACCTCACATTAGCATTAGTTTGTACCGTGCATGCCAAGCAAACATGTTTCACGTCAAGATCACTGGAACAAAACGTAGCCTAATGGCTGGTTTATTTTTATAAATAAATTGCAGGGTGCCGCAAAGCTTAAAAAGTGTCTGTGTTGACTCATTGCTTGCGGTCGAGGCACATGGCAACCGTGCAAAGTTAACATTCTGGTATTTCCAACCAAGGATGAGGAGCATAAGAAAGTGATTATTGAGACAATAATTATTATCATCGAGACTAAAAGTAGGGGAAGAAAACAAAAAAATCAAGTCTGAAAATTAGCTGTGATGCCGCAAGCTTTCAAAGTGATATACAGCCAGAGGAACACAGGGCTGCAATAATCCTTAGCATAGCAGCAGAAGTGCCCACACCGGGGACCTTCGCCAGACAGCTTGTCTTACATCAGCAAAGCGCAGGCCAACCTGAAATCTGAGCGAGTGGAACGGTTTCTTTAGCGAGGGCTCTCATGCCAAGCCAAAATCCTTTGTTTCAGTTAGCGACAACAATAGGTGTAAGAGCAGTTCACAGATTATGACAGGATCTGTTTGGCTAGCCGCCAGACAGCGCAAGCATTATACTATTAGGGCTTTTATTGTTGAGCAGACCTCAAATATCTGAGAACAGTGTGAACAAAGCCTCGGGAACATAGAATTAGTTCTGCTTGGTTTCTGATAACCGTGCAAATGCTGTAAGTGAGCCAAATTCAGATCGGGGGGCTAAATTGGATTACTTATTTTAATCCAAATCTATACTCATCAACACACTTTTGACATCTTTGATGCAATGCATTTTGTGAAAGCTTTTGTTTACAGAATGAGCTGCACATCTGCCATTATGTTTGTCACTTCATGCGTATGCAAAATTTTAAAGCATATTAAATGCAAATTAGCATGTTCAGTTCAGTACATGAATTTCACAGCAGCTTACACAATCACATTTTTTGAAGAGGTTTTGGAAAATTGGACATGTAAACCCAGTGTTTCACATGTGTTGAGTGTGTTTTACATGCATTAAAAACATTAAATGCATGTTATATTCAAAACACAAAATGTGCATTAATTTACACTAAATCATGATTTTTGTGTGGTTTAAGTGTGAATATGTAATTAATGTGCATTTTATACATCTTTACACTTATACATGTCTTCATGCACTTGTAAATCTTAAAAGAGATTAAATGCATATTAAGTTAACTTTATTAAACTCGCATATTTCAGAATATGTGACATGTCAACCCAATGTTTGTTACACAAAATTCCAAATTTTTGTCTGGTTTTTGACATTAAATCCCAAATATTTCACCTATGTTGTGGTTTCATGTAAACATCAAGTCTCACATAGACCAGATTGATACAGTATGATCATATGCAAGTACTGTTGCACACATTCTGTGGAGCAGAAATCAAATTCCTTCACTTCTTTTTGTCCATGGTTATACACTAGAGATGATAGCACATCATATAGCAGCTCCTTAGCTACAATTTCAAGGTCAAGTCTCGGATAATTACGCCTCTTGGAGGACTTGTCTGTCTTGGGAGCTCGCTATTCTGCTTTGGGATTAGCCCTGGGGCAAAGAGCTCTTCAAGATCCTGATCAAGCCTCTCACTCAAATTGGCCTGAAAGCTTCTTCATCAGCAGGTAAAGCATCCCAGCATGAGGTGGGAAATCAAAGAATACCAAGTTTCTATGAAAGTCTGGGCCTCAGACATTCTCTAAAATCATCTACATCACTTATACCAGCACCTGCCAAACTGTATCAAACTGATCTGGTCCACTTGCAAATGAGCTACATTTTGTATTCCGCAGACTTGGTTTCCTGTAGAAGCCCAATTAGAGCGGGCAGAGTTACAAATAGGAGGGGGAGGGCTGAAAAGACCCCGTAATTGAGGAAAATCACTTACCCACAATGCAACAGGGCTGAGGGGGATCAAAGGTAGCCTGTGTATGTGTGAAGGTGAACAAACCGGGAGGGGGAGGAGGGTCCATGTTTTCAAATCTACTAATTAGCAGACCCTCTTTTTCCTTGCTAATTTAATTCCCTTCTCTTAAGTCTTTTGATTGTGCTCTCCCCACCAGACCGACACCTCCAAAAGAGAGCGTTAGCATTTCAAAAGTGTATCCAGGCTTTCCCAAATAGAATGGTTACTAGGACCAGGAAAGAGAAAGAGGTGGAGAGGGAGGGGGATACAAAGAAGGAATGGCCTTCAATGCCATCTTTCAGATTCCAAAAACACTAGGTTTGTGAAATGAGCCACAGAAAGCGTACAGCTCATTCAACCTAATAAAGGCTGAGGTGGGATAACTTGAGCCCAAAGTGAGTACTGCTGAGCACTGCAAAACATCCCAAAATGAGGATGTGGCTCTTTGTACACGACAAATCCATAGATCACAATCTTTCCAAGTAAAGCATGTTAATGCATTTACTTCAGGGTTTTCACCATGATGTCATATAAGCAGCACGTTTGGTTTCCCCAAAGAACCCTTCTTCAAATATAAATGTCATAAAAATATTAAAAAACAAAAGTGATAAGAACAATTACATAGTCTTTCAGCTTAATGTATGATAAAAATGTTAAATCATCCCAGAAGAATTATTTTTGAAAATGTACATGAATATATTTTCTGAATTAAAAAGTTGCCTAGCATTATTTAAACTTGGACATTCAATTTAAATATGTTTTAGGGTCAAAAGATCTTTCAGACTGGTCTCTCTTCCCCTTAAACAGACAAGAATGAGTGAGTCTTGTATGACCAGTTCTACACCTTGTAAACACAACCTGATCAAATTGAGTTCAAAAATTAAAAGTTTATGCCTTGATATACAGTTTGTTATGTACACATTCATACCACTCCATTTGCTATTTCCTATTATTATTATTATTATAACGAGTCAATGAAGGTTTCATGTCAGTTGCTGGTATTTTGCATTCTGGAGTGCTTCTCTTGCTGTTTTATCAGCCTGATCATTGCCAGCAAACACCACATGTCCCCGGTACCCTACAAAAAAGGTCCACTTACTCTTACTCTACAATACTTTCTAGGATGATCCTTTTTTTAAAGACTGAAGGGCTTCCAAACAAGAATCTGTGCAAATTAAAAAACAATGATCATGCTCCTTTGCTCCAGGGCTTAAAGCAATGCTGTAAAGATTGAACTTTGTCCAGGTATGCACCAGGTATGGCACAACGTTTTGAACCAATCACTGCTGCTGCAGCCACATAACTGTCCGACTTTGATCCCTTTTTTAAAAAAATAAATTAAATAATAAATATATATATATATAAAAGCATTTTAATAATCGAAAGAACCTTTTGTCCAATTAAAAGGCTACAAGGTTCTTCATGCAACCACAGACGCCAATAAAGAACCTTTATTTCCAAAGTGTAGACGAGATGCGAGATGTAACAGTGACAGAAAAGCAGCTCTTTGCTGTTTATGTTTTTGGACAGAGCTCAGTCTGCTTTTTTTTACTCCCTGGGGAAGCTATTGTGGACCCCGAGTCCTTCATGAAAAGCCCCTCCCCTTCCTCTGGGCTTAACAATTACCCCGTTGAGACGACACAATGCATGAACCCCGTGTCAGCCCCCACTGGGCTTTTCTGCTTGTCGGCTTGCTTTATCTGTTAAAGGCAATGCACAGACCGGCAACAAAAAGGCAAGTCTTAAAAACAGTCAAAATAAAGGGGGGTGCATGCAGAACATTGAAAACAGTGACAGCATCGGGATAGCACTAGAAAAGCTGAAAAAATTGTGCAGTCTTGTGCACTTTTTAAGAACATTTTAAGCATCCAAATGTAAAATCTTTAAACATACATTAAAAGGATATTAACTTCAACACATAAAATCCACATTAATCTGCTCCAAATCACATTATAAAAGCTTAAGAAATAGTGCTATGTTGTGCAATAATGCTCCGTATTTCATTTGAATTACAGATAAACAAACATTGAGTCAAGATGACACAGATTTTCGAGTCTAATCACAACCTTATGTTCCAGCTCCACTCATTTTCATTTTGAACAGATAGCGATCTAAACCAAGAGCTATCCTAAACGCTCCTTTTCCCTATAATCTTGGTCTAAAAAGCCAACCCAGACCCATCGAAGCATCAAGAACGCCCCCTTTCCAACCTTTAAACGTCATTCCAGCGCCTCTGACAATCTCGCAGCTCATTCCCAGACAGTCGGACGCAGCGAGCACCACACCGCATCGCTCTTTACCCCTCATCACCACGCTGGCCCTGTGACAGCCCGAGGGGTACGCTTGCATTCCTTGAGGGTTTAAAATACCACAAGAGTGCAGGGAGATATAAACAAGTGGACACGCTCGCAGGAAAGGACGTCCCGAGGGCTTCGAATCAAACCCGTATGGTCCCTGTCAAGTCCCCGTGAAGCTTTATCATAGGGTTCACCAAGTATCGATGCCGAATTCATCTGCTAATTAATCCAATTAAACAGCTCTCTCATGCTAATCAAACAATAAGACCCGGATCGGTAATTTTGGTTTATAAAAAAAGTACAAAATCAAGACAAGGTATGGAACCCTATCTAGCCATCCTGCCCTGTAAGAGTCTGTATAGATTTGTAAAGCCACCATTCGGCCCCTAATCCGAAGCACCATGTCGTTTAATTCCGCCTAATTAGGCTTAGGCAGACGTTAATTGGGATTTAGGTGAACGTGGCGCACACAGCTCAGTGGGCGCTGTCATTTTTCACAGGTGTGTGAGGATCAGGGTTACTAATCCCTTGGCCTGTTCTCACAGACTACATCCTGGTGGGAAATCGCCACAACTGCTGGTGGTTTTTTTGGTCGGAATTGGCTTTCCCCCCCAATATCGCTATTAGCAGTGCTGTAGCTGCTGATCATTTTCTTATTACCGTTATTATTGCAAGCGCAGCCACGCACGGATTTCATCATCTTGACATCATTTCATTAGGGCACATGTGAGTCGTCAAGGCCAGCGTGCAGGTCCTGAGCGGAGAGAGAAGGAGCGCCGGAGACAGATACATCGCTCACCTGCGAGAACAGAGGCCATTAATTGGCCTCTGGTGCCCGCTGTGCCCCGTCAGACACTGACAATTTATTATCTGCACTTAGGAGACCATCCATCCCAACTTCCACCATGCTGCACTGCAGGGGTTAACGTGATGGATTGCGTTCCCGAGACATTCCTTGGTGCTTTCTTACTCTCTTTCTCTCTGTTCTGCTGCCTCGCATGCATATGGACACACCCACTCTGAGGATCAGAGAACATGCGTGGCACTTTGTGAGGATGCAAATACTCTGTGCTTCCTTTGAGAGCCGCCCATTTAGCTTGTATCATGCAAACACATACAGTTTATCTTGTTGAGCTGACAGTCTCTGGTACCTGGCTCAACCTGTTTGATTAAGAAAAGGTATGCCTCAACGATTTTACAAAACATGCCGGACATGCCTTTTAGAGTCTTTCAATAACTGCCCATTTCCATATAACTGACTCATTATTTTGCACAATGCTTCTTTGATCATATAAACTGAAAGACTTCCTACATGAGTGTTTGTACATGCTTAATGTTTATGAAACACCAAGAAATTATTTAAAGCAATCCTGAATAAAAAATAACTAATTGAAAAATGCGTAGGCAACAACTTCAAAGAAGAAACTAAAACATGCATTTTGTCTATATGTGACTATTTTATTTTTGAAATATTCAAATCCCTAAAATATTATTGTTAAAGTTGCATGCATAAAATAATTTGTAAATTCTGGTTAAATTAGGACTCAAACTACACAAAATTTATTATAAGAATAAAACATATATATTACATTAATTCTTATAACTAAAATAATTATAATTGTTTGACAAATAATACTTATTTTGACATTTGTTCAAATATTTCATTTAACAAAGTGAGAAAAAGTCATCCAAATGTAAAACAGGGGAACGGAACATGCATTTTTTTTTTTTGCAAAAATGTGTTTAATCGTTAAAAATAAGATGCTAGGAATCTAGGACTGAAATGAAAGTATCAAAAGATATATGATACTTTCCATTATATATTGTTTAAAAAAAATTTTGACATTTGCAAAAATATTACATTCAACAGGAAAGAAAATGGGGAAGTAGCATAGGTTTTAAAAATGCAAAATTATGTTTAAAAGTAAAAATATTGGCATTATTGGGTATTTTGCACGTTTGTGTACTGAAATATTCATGCATGAAGTATTGAAAACATGCTTTTGGCCACATTTCTAATTTGTCCTCAACACAAACCTCTATTCACGGACTTAAATCTCGATTTGCTGTTTTATCAATTACGGATTGCATCTTTGGGTTAAGCGCTGCCGGTTTTCAGAGGTCATGGAAGAGCTGGTGAATGCTTGACAGATGACATTCGAGCCTCTAATAGGGACAGTTTGACGTACAGTAATAAAACGGGCTCCTGCGGTGAGACATGAATCAGGGCCACATGACGGATGTGCTCTGTCTTAACTATAATTTCCCAGCCTCACAACAGCCATGAGCTAATCAGCAAGTCCTCACAGGCCTCACTGTACAACAGGCACGGATTAACACAACAACATCATTCATTGTCACAAGCAGAAAACACTGCTCAGTAGCCAGGAATCAACACCAGCTCCTCATATGTCAACGCTGTTGGGCAAAAACATCCGCTTCCTCGCTCAATCTACAGTTGGGATTGTCGCCATGTCCTTCAACAGCACTTAAAGTCTTCCAAGTGACTGTATAGCACGGTGGTTAAGACTCGAATCACGAACGCCGTTGCTGACTATGCCAAAAACACGAGCCGTCCTTGACACGGTTGTCTTCAGTTCTAATGATAGCGCATGCTTTTACAATGCCTAGCATAATTACAGAGCTGCGTACCTGAACGCGACCGGGAAGAGTTTGTGTTTCTCCATCTCTCAGAGAAGATGAGCCCTACCGTGAAGTTCGAACCACGACCTTTGACCTTCTCTCTGCAGGCGCTTGTTAAAGCGCTACACAGTTTCCTCAATGCGCAGATGCCTCTCAGCAGTGGTGCGGCCCACAGCTAATTCTCAGAGCAACTCCATTGGAATGCAATACAAGCAAGGCACATGGGAGAGCGATCCATGCTTTCCCCCGAATTAATTTCCTTCGTGAAATACAACTTCATTCAACAATCCTCCTCTCCGTTTCAGCTCGCTGATAGACATGATTTAGGCTGTTTATTTCTGATTGCATTAATCAAGCAATCACTTCATCTGTAATCACTGGCAAACATGCAAAGTCTGTCATTTGTTGTCTTATGTTTTATTTATACGGTTGCAGTTGTAAATCCATCTAGTTACTCTCATTCTCTCTCTCAATCTCTGTATGCAGAATTGCACAGCATAATCACACAAAGTAAGACCAACAACCATTTTTAAGCTGAAGTGTGTTTTGCACCAAACACAAAATAGTCATTCTTCAATTGGTATAATTTGCCATTGGGCGGGCAAACAGATAGCCCCTCCCCAAACGCATGCTATTGGTTGAGCCAGCGATAATTGGTCGAGATGTTTATTAATTAGGCCTAACTTATTAATTAAAGGGATAGTTCACCCTAATGAACATTCTGTAACGAGTTACTTTCCCTTAAAGATTACGAACCTGTATTTTTATGAACACAAAAGAAAAAATAATGAAAAATCCAACCGAGCAATTGCTGGTAGCCATTGACTTCCATTGGGGAATAAAATACTATGGAAGTCAATGGCTACCATTGGTTAACAACATTCTTCAAAATATCTTCTCTGAAAAAAGAAATTCAGACAGGCTCGAAACAACATGAGGATAAGTAAAGGATGTGAACAATACTGCCATTAAGTATAAAACATTTAGAAAATTCTGAAATTGCTAGTAAATTTCACATATGATAACAAAAAATTGGCAAACACTGTACTAACCATGAAATATTGAAGCAGAAAGACTAAATATTTTTTCCTTGTAAAATGTATTCCAATAATCTTATATTTATTTATATCTTTGAAAAACCCTTTTATACAGTGTTGTTGTCTCTGCATATAAGCTGAACGACAAGAAAGCATTTTAAAGTACTCAGAAATGACACACTCGAGTTCAGAGCTATAATATTCTTCCAGGTTTTAACTTGAACACAATTACTTCGGGCTCAACTATAATCACAAAGCAAACCGAGGCAATAAAATAAAGCAATCAACGGTTTAAGTCATAATAGCCTCCTAAACCAGACTGTCTCTTTAAATCACGCAGTTAAAGCAGCATTGCAAACAGACCCATTCACAGTCAATGGGACCTGCCTGACAGGGAAGTTTCCTCAAAATTGCAAGCGTGCAGTGAGCACCAGGTCTATGCTGACAGACCCAAAAACTCAAAGAGAAAGGAATCCGGTTAAATCTGTGACAGTGTTACCAGGTTTGCAGATAAAAAGCCCCAGAGTTTGTTTTAGCAGAGCTTTAGTCAGTTATTTGTGAAGAAAGCGGATCAGGGGCAACGTCAACCAGGATTATACAGGTCTATTACATTCGGCTTAAGGTTTCTGTCAAAATCTCTGCTGAGAGCAGTTCCACCCGGGCCTGCCAGAGGCTGGAAACTGAAGGAGGGACAGTGATCTCAGAATGGGATGGTTTTAACCAAGCTACCGGAAACAAACCTCAGTCCATACAAAAATAGAAAAGTAATGAAAGATAAATCATTAATGAGCTAGAGGGTGACGATGAGAATGGTGAACGTAAAAATAATGACAAAGCAATGAATGGTGGATAATAAAATAATATAAATTCCAAGAGCCAACGCGAACTTTGCTCAAATGCTTGGTTAAAGTAACAAATGATTTTCTTTTTCACAAGAACAAGACAAACAGGTTTAGCATAACCGCAAAACATATCAAGGAAGCAAGGCATCCACGATGCACCTCAATGGTTCTTTAAAATATCTCTTAACACCTTAAACTTGCAAAATACATTTCTACAGGGTTCCAACACTTCCTAACCCAAAGATTTACATGACTTTTCCAGTCAAAACCAAACGAGCGCTGTTTCTAACTAATGCTGACTGAAGTGAAAAATTACATTGGCTTTGATTTAGCATGTAATCACTGATAACACTGACAGGATAGCATCATACAAAAAGACGTCATTGTTCACTTTTCCTGTACTAAAACTTTAAAAGGTAATTAGAATTGGCTAGCAGCTCCTCAATGACAGATTTTAAATGCCATGGCAAATAATACTTACGCCTCTAGCACAGTTATACTTAGACCAATGCTCTCATATGCTTCACTAAAGTCTGTGGAAACATTGTGATCTTAAAGCAAAGCAAACGTTTTGATTCTTAAGCAAGCATGCCAAGATAATGCTTTTCAGTGAGTACCACTGTTACATTAGCAGAACATGATAAATGGGGGGATATAGGCTATAGCTGGATGAAAATAACTTCGTGGTCATTTCCCCAAGTAGTTAATGAGCATTTGATACAGCTAAGTCACATTTAAACTTGTACGTAATCAGTAGCCTATATTCGCAATTTATTACCTCAGTGAAAGACTCGCAAATACAAATTTTTTTTTTAAAGAAACTTTGCTGAAAATAGAAGATTCAGCTAGAATTATGTACCTGTGCAAACGTGTATAGCTGCGATAAAAAACACGAATCCAATAACTCTCCCCGTCATCGTTCAAATATTCGCGTTTAGGAAGCTGTAATCCGCCAAAAAATAAAAATAAAAATAAATTAAAAAAGATAAAAATATAAATCAGAGTTTTGTGCGTTCTTGATCCTTCATAATATCCAAATGCAATATATATCTTTTTTCCAGAATACTTGAGTGTTCCGCAAACTTGCTGATTTTTTTTTTCTTTAAAGGTCCCCGTTAATCTGATAGTAATCCAGTTTATTTGTATTCAAACACGCACTCCATGAGCTCAAAATGATTGCAAAGCTCGAAATCAATCACAAAGAAGTTTAAAGAAACCGCGCAATATTTTGAAATGACCTCCAAAGGAATAATAATTCTGCAAGCGCAGAGTTGGTCACTTTGTATCCGCTGATCGCATCCCAAAAGATCCCACAGAAAGCCAGTGAAAAGCTAAAAACTCCAACTCTTTTCCAAAGTTCTGAATGTAATAAGGTCCCCAGCCTAGAGAGGCGACCAGTGTCACATCGTTCAGAAACAACGTGAATAAGTCATTTCGAACTCAGAAACTTCAGTTTCCATTGGAACAGCAGAAGCTGATGCTGAAGAATTTGCTGACTGAAGTCCATTGGATGTAGATCACTTCCACTTTTCCATTGCTTTGTAAATTCAAATGCAATTCCAATATTCCCCCTCTATTGTTTTTTCCTCTTCTTTCAGTTTTTCCCTCAGTGTTTCAATAATTGGATCTATGCATTGAGATCCCCCGTCACTTCGGGCTGAGGGGATTTGAAACAACGGTACTTCATTCAAACAGCATGAATAGTAAACGGCATGGTATGTCCCAGGCTCCCCCTACGAGGATTTAACAGTGGATTCTTCCTAGGGAGAATTAGCCTTAGTGTTGCCAGTTCCGCTTAAAATCGACTTGGGTTTAATTTATTTTTATTTATTTATTTTGACAAAGTCTGATCATAAAACGTGTAAAACGACTAACATTTAGTAATTAATAGTATATTATATCTGCTTGATTAAAAAAAAAACTGTGAAATTTAACACATAAAAGAAATAAGATAACTAATAATAGGATGTTTACAAATTTACAAATGTAGTATAAAAAAAAAAAAAATATAT
>JAUCNO010000191.1:1805396-1815972 GCA_032353835.1 Enteromius viviparus
TCGTCTTCTTTCCTATTGGCTGTCGCTTCTGAAAGTCGCTCTTCATTTGCATAAAGTTGAGAGATTCTGAACTTTGTCACGTCGCTGGACACACCCACATCCGGGCGCTAACGGTCTCTGACGGCCGCTGTCGTTCTTGTTGCCGGATATCGCCAGCTCTCCGTTGAAATGAATGGGATCGTGTTGCTTTGTCGCTGGAATAAGTGAAAATAACTGCCAATCTTTGGGCCGAAGGAAGAACGTCATAAGTCAACGCATAGGAGTTGTGCATCTAAAGTTTGGTTTGCTTTTGGAAAGGTGTGATGCCCATTCGTTTTCCATCTTGGATGAATCCAAGATGCCGCTTTTAATTCAGCACCAGAAAATTGAGTGTCAAATGAAGTAGAAAATATTCATTCTAACAGAGTGAAGAAAGTATGGCTTTTGACTGGTGAGAATGACCCAACCGTAGAAACAAATATATTGAAAACCCTGCACTTCGATTTGATTGATTTAGGTATGTGCAAAGTGCTTCCTTCGGATTTATGAAAAAAAACTGACATAATCTTGAGCGTTTACTTTCCAAATCACACTGGTCTACAAAACATCTGCTACTGCATGTGTAAATTCATATATTTCTCTCGAGTGGATTTATTTGCACCACAAACGGGTGGATTTACAACATGTTTGACATGGCCTAACACCTGGAACTCACATGTGAGACGGATCTCTGCTGTAATGGCCAAAAAAAGTTACTTTTCACTTTCTCCTTCTCCCATGCTCCCAAACATCTTACATTCCCTCTCTCACGTCCTCTGCTTTTAAAAGCACGTCCTTCCTCTGACAGAATCACCGCAAGGGTTCTTTCTGTCTCCCTGCTGCCATCAGCTGCCAAAACACGCAGGATGCAGCGAAGAGCACTATAAATATGATGTACAGCTTATGCGGTGCCACTGACCTCACAACACGCAGCGAAGGAGTGCGGGGGAGCAGGTGCCATGCAGATTTATGACACTCAGCGAGAACTTTCACCCTCTGCGTACTCTCATGCCCCAGCGAGCAGAGAGCCCGGCCTGTGATGACTGAACACATTTACTCCTCCATGACAAAACAGCATGTGGGAGAAATACAATGTGAATGTAAAATGTGCGATTGTTTGGATGCACTTTCATAACTTTGCCTGTGGCAACTGGCACTGCCGAAAGTTCTCCAGCCACCCCCTTGTTTGGGAAGTTTTGGAGAGTTCTAATGTAGTGTTGTTGAGTTATTCAAGGATTTTTTTGGTGATATTCTACCGTATTCAAATAAACTGATGGAAGTTGTCATTTCTGTGGAAATTGCATTTTAAATATAGTATTGCTACTGAATGGCTAGTAGGATGTGCATCCGAATTTTTCTAAGCTATATGTCAGCATTTCCACTAAGATTTTTTTTTTTCCAGATCTGTCAATCGAGAAACTCATTTGACAGTCAAGAGAAGACCATATGTACCTCCAGACTCAACATAAAAATGGGAGCATTGAACTTTCTTTTTCCCTCTCATCTTTTTCCTTCGTTCCTCCAAGCTTAAAAAACGACAGCTTCTTTGGATTTTAGAAAGCCATTTAATTGTATATACCAAATGGCGCTTAGCTAGCACTTGGCAACGACGAGACCATTTTATATTCCTTCACCCATACTAATCTCAGCTGCAATAATAAACAAATTTAAATTCTTTATCCCGTGCCAAACAGACGTGTTGCAGAATAATGAGAACCTCAGCACCACCAGCTTCTTATCTCCAACTAGTCCTCTCCTTTCATTCTCCACAGCACTCCAGTCGCTCTTGACAGAATTAGCCTGGTTCAGCATTGAGAGTTTAGCCTGATGGTCCTATTTCCTGGGACACGGGGCGAGTTAAGCTCCAGGATTTGTGATGAAAAGAGATTGGATGGGGGGAAAAACGAATATAAGAAGTGCCCACATCCTCTCCTCTTGTGGAGAAAACCCTCTGGTTGACTGCGGTGGAGGTAATTACATCTCAAGTGGGATCGGACCTAAAGGATGGACCCACATTTGCCATGTTTTCCGCCCTGGGGAGAGTGAACACTTTGTGGGGAATATGCTTTGTGGATAAGCTCCATTGTAAGAGTGCTTGTGTTCCATGAGGGGTGGAAAAATTTAACCCCGAACGCGTGGGAGATTTGCATTTGCACGTCCCTGAGGCAGAAAGCATGGCCCTAATAATACAAGGCATTAGGAAGGCAGTCATACTAATGATTGTGGAGCCTTCAATGTCAGGACTCTAGGCCTGAGCAGGACCCCATAATGAGGATGCACAGGAGACGGGACAAATTCAGTCTCAGACTGCCATGTCCAGACAACCAGGTGCTTTACCACTAAACCAAATAAGTTTTAGGCAGTGTGTGCAGCATTGTTGCAACAAGCAAGAAAACTACTTGGAAAACTACACACCCATAGCTTTTCATTCTATTTCCAAGATTCAAACTTTGATAATTGTAAGAGGTACAGAAGGATTTCATGGCATATATTTGAAATGCCAAAGATGTCTGGACAAACATTTGCTGTGTTGACCTTTAATTTTCCTACTTCCCTACAGCCTCTATTTCAAAGAGTTGTCTTACAAGTGATCTGTTTGCCTTCACATACAGTAATACAAAACGAAAGTGCATCTTTGACACTCATTTTTGGGGCTGAGGGCTTTGAGACAGACTAAACGGCCATTCTTTGCACAGAAGTAAACCCCCTTCAGCTGCCTTGTTGCATACTACTAACATGGGCAACTTTCTAAGGTAACATAGAAACTGAAATAGAACATTGTAAGTGACTTATCTGGAACATTCTACATACACAGAAAAATGCACAACTGACTTCAAAATTGCTATGCAAGGGAAGGTAAATATAAACATATATAGCAGACAAGCTATTTTAAACTATTACTGTTCCAGTAGTGAACAAATTACATTTGTAATCAATGTTTCCATCTCTTTGTT
The DNA here is from genome assembly GCA_032353835.1 of Enteromius viviparus. Taxonomy (NCBI): domain Eukaryota; kingdom Metazoa; phylum Chordata; class Actinopteri; order Cypriniformes; family Cyprinidae; genus Enteromius; species Enteromius viviparus. The sequence goes on from JAUCNO010000191.1 coordinate 1,808,369, forward strand.
TTTTTTATTCAACAAGGTTATTCATCAAAAAATCCTGGGGGAAAAATCCACTGAAATACGAAGCACAACTGAAAAGAACAATGCAATGCAACAAATCATAATATTAGAATTATTTCCAAAGGATTGTGTTAAAGACTAAAGTTATGATTCAGCTTTGCTGTCAAACAAAAATAAATGATGTGTATGTTTTGTGTCACAATGTGTTTCTGTCAAATTGCAATGATATTCCACATTGTGTTTGATTAAATAAATGTAGCCTTGTTTAGCTTGAGTCTTTATAACAACAGGGCTACAGTAATATCTACAAAGCTCTTTAAATGTTCACAGATGTTTTAACAGTAACTGAAAAGCTTCATATGTTTGTTGACAGCACTTCAAATGATAATACTACAGTATAGCTCTTCAACTGCATTATGAATTGGAAAGACTAATTCAATTTCAATTTATGTGAAATATACTAAAAAATATCCACAATCCTCTAACTGTGTCCTTTTATAACATAGTCAGGCGGGAAATAAGTATCATCTCTACTGTATCTCTGTCTTTGTGAGATTGTGAAACAGAGTGCTCTCTTGAGGCTGTAGTGTCATTCTCTACGCTCTATACCAGCTATTCTCATCTTCCACTGGATCACCCACATAGCCAATGCCGCCTTTTCACTTATCGACTTGTTTCTCCATTGAAGGTCACAATGTTAGCAAGCTTTCTCCAAACATAACACCACACTCACAGCAGGAGACTCTCTGCTCTGGCCCCCCGGGCCCCTAGAAGGTGAACTCTATTTCCACTTAAGCAAAAAGGGTCAGTGATCTTCTCTCACCGATTGACTCATCTCATCTGAGTGCATTTAATCTGGAAATTGAGGTTCTGGCTGACTCTTCTTCTTCATGTCACAAGCATCAGAACGTTCTAGGCTTATCTCTACATAGAAAGGGTGTCCAATTTACCCAGCTTGACATTTTTTAAAGAATATAAACAGTTTATGAATGGGAAAACCTCACTCAATACAGACTTAAGGTGAAGGTTATGCAAAGTCCATGGAAATTCAGGCAGAATAAGAGACTCTACAGAAGAACCTACAATGATTGGATCTGAAATGGGTCATATCTACATAAAAAACTTCATGTTATCAGCTTGCAACCTCTTATTTATCTTACAAAAATGTCTAAAGTTCATGAAAGAGATGAAAAGGCACCCACAATAAAGCAAACATGTTATCCAAATAAGATATTTGAGAGAAACCCTTTCTAGGGTAGATAAAAAGCAGTATTTTAGGTAAGAAATAAGCAGTACCTGTGTAGCCCAGAGAGTTGTCGTCATCATGTTCTGCAGTGGGGGCCTCTGTGGCCCTATTGCTAGTCCCCTCCTGAGTCCCCGTGTCTGTTGGAAGTAACACAGACTCTAAGTCTTCCAGCAAAGAGTATTGGGCCAACGGCGATACGGTAGCTCCCCAGTATCCCTGATACCAACAGATGAGCAATACTAGGCTCTGCAGACTGTGCCTTTTGAAAGGTCTGCAATTGCAACCTCCAAACTGCATTATCAAGTCTAGAAAGCACTTAAAATATCACCAAAACAAATATACAGAAGCTCAAAGCTGTAACTCAGTTGTTATCCATCAATCCATTGGAGAATCCCCAGAGCGCAAGTCCTATATATGGCGTTTTCCTTCTCTTCACAGGCCTAAAGAGGTAAAGTTAACTGTATATGTGCATGTCTGAAGAGTGACAATCTGCCCTCTTGCAGTGCATGGGCAGAACTAGGACGACCCAAATGCAAATACACAAAGTCACTGACACGCACACCCTATTTAGATCTGTATACAGTCATTGACTAAACTAATTCCCCAATCACTGCATGTCGCTTTTCTGGAAGATGGACTGACAGCCCTCCTCTATGCCTGGTTTGGAAAGGGAGGACCGGGCAGGGGGTGTGGCAGATGCCCCCATCATGGCGAAGTGTGGGATAAATCAGACTGGAGCCATGCCCACTTCCATTGTTGGGCAGTGACAGGGGGTTAATTTGGGATGAGGGGAGGTGAAGGGGCCTGTTTAATATAAAGAGGGTCAGAATGGGCCAGATGACTGGGAAGCATCCTGTCAAGTCCGTCAAGGCTGTGAATGAAGATTGGCATCATTTACAGAGATAAAACGGCAGACAGGCAAAACAAAAGGAAGTCATTGGAGAGCACTTAGAGCTCGGGGAAGTGTGAACACTGTCTGTCCTTTCATTCACCCTGTCGCTAGACCTCACTAACAAATAATGCTAATCCCCCAACATTTTAAAGTCAATTGAGTGCTTGAAATATTTTCAGGAGAATGCTTATTTTATAACTTGGGCCACAGTAGCTAGCACTCTTGTTGATGCATTTAATGAAATGACACTTTTAGCCTGCTATATGCTGAGATGGCAGATTCTCAACAAACACCTCGCCTAGTACGCTCACAGGATCTCAAGGTCGTGACCATCATGAGACTGCTGGCTAGCTTGTGTTGAAAGCATTCAAGGAGTCAAAATACAACATTTTTGCACTTTTAGCAGCGTTAAAGGACAGTTCGTGAACATTTAACATCAAGCATGCAAACACATAGAACTAACACATTTACTTGAAGGGGTTTTTCACCCCAGAATAGAAAATCCACTATTACTTACTCATCTTCATGTCATTCCAAACCCGTTTCGTTTATCTTCAGAAGGCAAATTGAGATATCTTTGATTAAATAACAGAGCTATCTGACCCTCCATTGAAAGCAACACAACTGAAATGTTTCCAGCTCCAGAAATGTAGTAAATACATTGGTAAACAATCCATGTGACATAAGTAGATCAACTTCAGTCTCTACGAGAATACCTTTTTTCACAAAGAAAACAAAAATAACAATTTACTTAACTATTTTTTCCCCTGAGTTACATCTTCTGCCATTTTACACCACAATGCATGTGCGCATGCTTTCCTCTCGGATGTAAAAAAGGCTGATTACATCAAATACATTAAAGCATCATGTTTTACTGATGTACGTTTCTGGACCTGGATCATTTCAGTTGTGTTGCTGTCTATGGAGGTTCAGATAGCTCTCATATTTCATCAAAGATATCTTAATTTGTGATTCGAAGATGAACCAAGGTCTTATGGGTTTGGAACGACAAGAGGGTGAGTAATTATTGACATCATTTTCATTTTGGGGTGAACTAACCCTTTGAGTCTGTTTGTTTGTGCGTAGACACCATACCATTAGCTTTTCTGTTCAATCCCCAAAACCCAAGTTCTTTGTGATGCAAATGACTAAATAAAAATGTAATTCCACGTCTATAAGCACAGACACATTTACAGCTTTTCAATCAACCAATTTCTACACCCTTGCCAAAAAGAAAAACACAGAATTCTAGAGAATTTCACAGAAAATCCTTCTCAAAATTCTACACGAAATCCACATATTTTATAAAATAGAAAGCTCAAATATATTTATAAAAATAACAAATATTGTATATCCCAAAGGGAAATCTTGATTACTCTAGCTCCCAAACAGTACTGGCTACCCACTGTAGAATATGGTTTTACGGTGGGTTAGAAAGAATACTTCATGATTCATTAACAGGTGGTGTGCCCAGATGCCCTGGAGGACACACAAACAAAAACCTGGTGCTCCCTCAGATTCAAATGGCCCTGATCCACACAAACCAATCCAAAACACCCTGCCTCCCCTGATGGCTAATTAAACCAAACCTTATGTGGCTAGCTGACAGGTCTACATGGGCACATTAGAAGGATGTTCCCCATGCACCCCAAAGCCCTGGCCGCCCGCTCATTTCCAGACACAAACCCTGCTTTCTCGTTTTCTGGCTTTATTGATTCAAGGAGAAGGTGATGTACTAGCTCAATAACAGTGAACCCAGACAACCCACATAAACACAACAACAACAGTTGGATTCCTTCTTCTTAATGGCTTTAAAAATCAAGGCCATTTGTCGAGTCTGCCATCAGACGGTTAATTATTTTTTAAGGCAGGAGAGGGCAAGGGAATTATAAAGAAAATGAGTTACCGTGTTAATCAGTACACTTTAACACACCACTTTTTTGATAGCAATTTCTCATTTTTAGTTCAGCTTGAAGCCCTGATTTATAAAAGGGGTTTAATTAAGCCACACGAATGAACTTAGCAGGACACAATTGAATACGTGCAGAGAGAAAGAAATATATGAACAGCGAAGCAAGATTGCAAATTAACAAAGATTATGTTAAACGATTGTGTGGATGGACACAGCTGCTGGTCTGCAGAGAAGAGGAAGGGAGCACACACAGAGAACATATGACTTCTGATTATTAATAGATTTAGGGAAGAAAAATAAAACTTTAAAATCTAGTTAAAATCATGTGTAAAATTTAAAACATTTATCACTCTCAGTTCTGACATTTTGATGCTTAGAATTTTTTTTTTTTGCTTAGAAAAGTTCTGAAGCCAAAAGATATAAAATATATAATACATAAAACAGAATGCAAAATGTACATAAAGATTATAAAACATAGAGGTATGAAAATATATGTTGTCTCTGATGTTTATGTACAATTTTAATTTCTAAAATTTAAAATTTCACAATTTTGAATTTGCTGTTCTGAAGCGTAGAAATGTCAAAAGGCATACAATTGAGCAAATAAATAAATACATTTAACTTTTAATATTTATATAAACATTTTTATAAAATCTATAAATTCAGTTTGTAAATGTGACCGGTATAGAATTTAAATTCAAACCTATAAAATATGTTTTAGTTTTATATATACATTTAATTAATTTTGTTATCATTTTATTTTATTGACATTTAAATCACCAACAAGTACCATTCAAGTTACACACTAGATTTAAGAATTAGTTCAAATCTTTCACATCAAGAACAAGAAGCAATAACAGTGATGCTAGCCTTAGCAAAGCACTGCTGGTAAGCACTACCAGATCCAGCTTTGAGACAGCAGTCCATCAGTAAATATCATCAGGGCTCCAGCCTGACCACACCAGGGTCCGCGGTTCTCTGAGGGTCTGATTAGCTCCCGTATTATTGAAAAGTACCAAGGGAGGGATTATGCAGATGAGGGCACTGCGGTCCACACAGTGGGCAGGAAACCAAGCATCATAATGAGAGACTACAGAAGAGCTTTTCCTTCTGTACGGGACGTTCAGACAGGGAACGGGGGAGAAATGGTTATGGGAAATTAGAGGGTGGTTTCAGAGAGCTTAGGAGAACCAGACCGTCTGGCATCTAGATATTAAATAAAGCTAAGGCTACAGACATATCTATAGTGCTCCTGAGGTTGTTAGTGTTGGCCCACATTTTACTACTCTTTTATAGCCTGTATGAGACTTAATGTAATACTTAAGTTTCAGTGAAGTTTCAACATCAATGAAAGTCTCAAATCTCTCATGAGAAAATAGAAATAACTGACACACAATAAGAGTCAATAAGACTTGATGATAACAGATGTACAACAAATGTAAAACAGCATAATCTTGGTGAAATATTGGGATTTGAGTTCAATCTTGATAGTTTTCTTTATTTAAAAATGTAACCTATTTTAGCTAATTGGATTACAGTTCAAAGAACATTAAGCAAGAGGTTTTCATTTGTTCTCTACTTACTCTAATTTCTTTTTTTTTTTAAATCAACTGAGATATTAAAAAGATCTCAGGAAACTGATGATAAATCTTTGAGTTCATTTTCAGATCTCTTGATTTCAAACTGTGCTTTCATGATGAATCTTACATTGTAGGAGGGAAAAAAAAAACAGAAGCAGGAACCTAAAACAATAAGTTTCCATTTGTTCTACAATTTCATTAAAAAATATCTAATTAGTGATTTTTCTGTCCTAAAAAGTATGTAAATGAAATGTTAACAAGCAAAGAAGATGCCTAAATTTAAATCACGAAACACAAACAATTTAAGATTGATTTATCAAGTCCCAAATGTTTTATTCTTTCTCATGCTCTGCCTTTTTTCAACCAAATTCAAATGCTATAACTTTATTAAATTATTTGTATTATTCTTTTTAAAGAAATTGTGTCTTGTGCATTTTAATTAAACCAAACTTAACTGCATCATGGGCCTACATTAAAATGTATAATAATATAATATATAATAACCCAAACAACAACAAATCTAAATGAGATGTGAATTAAAAAATGAATTTCAAAATTCAAAAAAATACATAATTCCCCCCAAAAATAAATAAATAAAGGAAAAAGTAAATAAATAAATGATAGAAATTGTTTAAAATATTTTTATAAAATCATGGAATATCAGAAATGTCAGTAATTAATTAAATAAAAAATAAATAATAATTAATTTGAATAAAAAGTCACTCAAATGTAACTGCAATACACACTCTTCCAGTTGAGTGTCGTAAAAGCCAAGTATATTACTCAAACGTTCAATGGCAGTCAATGATAAAAATCAATGACATTCACTCACCATTTAGTTTAATAGTTAAAGTGTTAATAATCTGATAATAAAGCAATAAAGTAGGACAGACTAGCTTTGAGGGACTTCCCAACCTCATTTATTTTGAATGATGTGGTTGGAAATATGATTATTCATGCGCTTGTTCACATGCTCATCTAAGAATGCGAACGCCAAACAAACAAGTCCAATCATCTGCTGACAAGTTGTCCTGAAACACATCCAACAACCGCTGTCCAAAACAGCTAGGAATTCTACAAGGAGAACATCAGATTAGCACCGGTGCGAATGCTTGTGCCTCACTGAGTCACGGCGGTCATAGCGTGTTCAAGAGCTCTAGGAATAATCCTATCAATCTACGTCAAAATCGCGGCAGGCCTGTGAAAGCCAGAACAGCTGGCGAGGTCTCACGCAGCTAAACAGAGCACATGATGGGCATCGCTCAGGCCACGGAGGTTAAAGCGCTCGGTACAATAAGCTCTTCTGTGGCGAGTAAATGAAAGCCACTTCAGGGTCTGAGGACCGTGGTGAAAGGGCACAGCTGCTGAATGCAGCGTTATAAAAGCCCAGAGTTACAGCCATGATTAATGATGAAGCTCTCCACATGGACAAGCCACCTTCAATCTGACGGACACGCTTTGCAAGGTTTTACTCTGAGCTCTTCTTCAATTTTATGAGGACATTTTTGCTCTCTGAAGGTAATTGTGTACTTAGAAGACATTTTGGAGTCAGTAAAAGTTTTGGTGCTGATGTTGGCGGAGGTTTTGATACAAACCAATGCCATCCTTTGTTGTTCTACTGTAATTTGAATAAAATGTGACGAAAAAGTGAAACTTTGTGAGGTTACAAAGTGTAACTTCATGAACTTTCAACATTATTTATTTCATTTTTGCATGTACACTGAAATTTTTCTTCTATAAATTCATATTTTTTGGAATGTAATGATTTGTATTGATCAAAAGTTAATGTAATGACTATACTTTAGCAAATTATTTCAAATAAACACTGTTCTTTCTATTCATATATTAATCCTAATTTTTATTAAAAAAAAATGTAAGTATATACTGTATATATATATATATATTGTGGTGTGCATCAGATGGCTGCTGAACTTTTACTTTTGATGCAATTAATATCAATGAATTGTTTGCCAGCAG
>JAUCNO010000191.1:1824940-1837969 GCA_032353835.1 Enteromius viviparus
TCTTCCGCGTTTGAGTTTTCCCTCACGCTACACGGGGACATCCTCGATCAGTCATTGCTCGTCTGCCTCCGTGACAGTAGGCTATGTGATGTTTTTCCCCATCATATTAAAACAGCCCTCATGTCAGCGCCATAACCATAGTTTTAACATTATTTTATTTTATTTTATTTATTTTTAGAGGATTTATTGGAATTAAATTAAATGGATTTAAGGGATCTAAGGGAATAAAAAAAGAAGAACAGTAAAATAGCTAGAATATATTGTAAAGTAATCCATTCTCCATTTCTGGCCTGCCTTTGAATTTACGTGTGACAAATTCTCAGAGTCAGTCGGATCTATTTGCAGTACTTTATTAAGGGATGTCAACAGGCAACAGGTACAATCCACTGCAGACAGAGATAATCCAACAGATTCGTCAAACAACAGGCTTACGTCAGAAAGGCCAACCTGATCTCATGGCAATTCGTACGTATTTTACGAGATGCCAATTCGTATGAATTTGTACGAATGACCTAAACATAACCCCGCCCCTAAACCTGCCCATCACATGATTTTAGACAAATCGTACAAAATCGGACGAGTGAGGTCGTACGAATTGGCACAAATTTGGCACCTTGTATGAATATGTACGAATTGCTCGTGAGACTGTGGAAAGGCAGGCAGCAGTAATCAGAGTTGGGGTACACAGTCCAAGATCATACACAAAGAGGCAAATTTTTCTGATGTTATATCAGTGAAGAAATTCATAAAGTCTGTGAAGGAATATTTAGATCGGGTGGCGTCTAGTTATTTGCTAATCTAGCCACTCTGCTAAATAAAAACCTTGGATTGTTTTGGTTATTTTCTATGAGTTTGTGGATATGCTCGGCCCTAGCAGCTTTTAAAGCCTGTCTATATCTGGACATACTGTTTTTCCACGCAATTCTAAAAACTAATTAGTTCCTCCAAATTAGTTTTTCTCCATTTGTGCATAAATAAACTTTAGACTTGGTTAGTAATGCAAATGTACTTTTTCCGGATATACGTTCAATGAATCACAGTATTAAACCACCATAATGTTCAATTAAGTTAACAGCAACTAACTTAAAGGTGCTCTATGCAATTTTGCAGGATTTTAGCTCGAACCGTATCCATCACCCCTTGATCGTCTTGCTGTCTGCCCTCTGAATACATTGGGAAAAAAATCCGCTCTTACAAGACAACACAGAGGCTGCATTACCAAAAGAAACATTTTGGGCATCACAACAAAAACAAACTTTTTCGAGGTAAACCCCACCTCTTCTTGCCGGTTGTTTGGCCAAAGTTTGTTTTTGTTTAGTGTACATCCTGCACCCATAGTGTTATGCCTGTTTCACACATACTCCGTATGCAGTGCGTTACGTATGCGGTGCAGAAGCAGGAAGCGGTCATTGTGCTTTCACACAGGACACATTTGCAGTGCGCTACGCTGACGCTGGTTCAATCCTCGATTTTTTATGAAAAATCATTACATACATTAAATGTAAATGCTTAGATGTCTTGAGACAGCTTTATTACCATTATATAACTCTTTATTTTGCATGTAGTGCGTGTTGTTGACAAGAGAAAGATGGTCGCGCTCTATATATTATGAAGATTAAGGAGAAGGAGGAGACGAGTGTGGGTTCACCCACTTAACCAGCGGAGAAGACAACTTGTAGCATATCACCACCTTGTCTCAGAACTTCATCTTGACAGTGACAACAATATATCCAACAATATAAAAAGTAATTTTTGTAGGAAAAAACAAAACATATCTGATTGCATTATGCAAGTTTTATAGAAGTACTGTGCTTAATTATGTATTTATGTACTTCCTTTTTTTTTTTTTTTTCTTTATTGGATTAATTTTTCTAATTTACTGTGCACAAAGTATCACACATTAATTGGTCGTAAATTATGAAATTATGAATTATGAATGCCAATCCATGTTAATTTTGCCCACAAACAATCTGCTGTTCCCGATTGCAGCACAGCAAAAATAGACTCTGTGCCGAAACGATCGATGCACTGCCGGACAGCAACCGCGTGCAGTGTGAGCGCTCTGATCCATTAACATAAGTGCAGAAAAAAAAGCAACGAAAAAACGCAGACGGAATATGTGTGAAACAGGCGTTAAGCCCCGTTCACACTAGCAGTGACTTCTGTCGCTGCATGTCGCCAGAGGCTGGCTAGGTCGCATGAGTGCATGGGTGCTACATGGGTGTTAATTTCTCCTCCATCACTGCTGGAGCTGAAAAAATAGAGTATGATCACATGAGCACTATGGTCTTCTTTCCTATTGGCTGTCGCTCCCGAAAGTCGCTCTTCATTTGCATAAAGTTGAGAGTTTCTGAGCTTTGTCGCGTCGCTGGACACGCCCACATCTGGTCGCCAACGGTCGCTGCCGCTCTTGTCTCCGGATATCACCAGCTCTCCATTGAAATGAATGGGGTCACATCGCTTTGTCGCTGCAGGTGTGCACGGGGCTTTAGGGTTAGCCACCACCCCACACTCATGACATCTACTGACCTCTGACCTGACATATGAAGTAAGCTGCATTCATAGCATAAGCTCCAGTGAGAATAAACAAATGATGATAAAGCAATATGAAACACTAGTAGTCAGAGGTCAAGACTCTCTCATACTTCCTTGGGTATGGGTGATGTTGCGGGCTCGCACACTTGAGTCACATCATGAGGCTCGTGCTCAGGGAGATGGCTGGTTCAGTTAGTTCTCTGGGTTCTAGCAAACGCTCCATGCAGTGCAGTGATGGCCGGCTGGGCTCTGTATCAGGAGCGGGTCTGGTGACATCCTCCATAGGGTTCATCAGAACCCACTCAATAAACATGGCCAAGCTCTATTAAGGTTTCAGTTTTAAAGCTGAACCAACGCCATGAAAAAATGTGTTAATTTTGCAGTGGTTTTAGTTTTCTGAGCTTTTCTCATTATTAGAGCACACATTTTTTCACACTTAAATTGCTCATAAAAAGGGATACATCCCCCTTGCAGCTGTTCTAGGTGAATACATAAATGTAATAATGCAAAAAAAATGTAAAATGTAAAAAATAAAGTAACAAATCAAATAAAGTCAAATCCAGTTAAATGAAACATGCAAAATTATTTATTATTGTTAGTTCTGATCCTCATAAATGACAGCCATTGGTGCTACACAACACAGTGATTACAATAATTCATAATGAAAATATGAGGGACACTAAGGACCTTGATACTAGGAGAAATGTCCTGCACAAAATCCACTGTTGTACCAACAACTGCCAAAACAAAACTAGATTGCCACTGCCCAAATTCATGTTTAAGGTTATCCATTTATGCAGACCTTCTCTCCTTGTGTGGCATGTCTTTTTCACCACAGAGAAGCAGAGAGAGAGTGAAGGTTTTGAAAAGTGTGAAGGAACCACAAGATGTCACTCATTCAGAGACTGTAGCATTTCCTTGTAGAAATAAACTGAGGCAGATAGAGCAGTTCAATGTCCGCACTGGGGCCCGTTCTTCATAATTTCACTTATTACATCTGAGGTGATCTGAAAGATTCCAGATCTTCTAATGTGATCTTCTGTGTGTGTGCACATGTTCTCAAGCTGAACAAGGACAGAGTAGCAAAACAAATCAGCTGCTTAAGGTTTGTGATCAAGGAATTCTAGAAGTGTGCGCCACAACCTCTTCCAGGATATTTCCCAGCTGACCTGGTGGACGATAGATGACAACAAATGAATTTTGGCTGGAGCAGTAACAGTAATGACACTAAGAAGTTGTTGTGAATGTAAAATTGGGGATATGAGTTGACCTGTCAAGGGGTGTGGGCTGAGAATGGCTGTGTTGTCTGCTGTGATCAAGTTTCAGTCAAAGCCAAAACATTGAGTTTTGACTGACTGGCAAAGGCAGGAATGAAGTCAGATTTGTTGATAGCCAAGGGACTGTTCATCAGTCCTTCAGAGAGACTAACTGGCTGAGATGACATAATAGGTGGGCTGGAGTGTGTATCTGTCTTATACTTGCATCTGCCAGTGATGAACTGATGGCATCTGGTAAGTGAGTTACAGAAGTAAGTGCAGCATGCTGTGCCTTGTTGTGTCCTTGCTCACACAGGTAGACCTGCAGGTCTATGACTTCACATGAGGATTGCCACTTCAATACCTCCTAATAAAGTACTAACAAGTTTACAGATCTCACTCATGTAGTCTTAGAATTGCTGTTCAGACACCTTACTAAAAATAGCTCCAGATCAGATCAGCGAACACATAGCGGCTTCTCCTCACTCGGACAGACAAAATGCTTCTTGATGAGCTAAAGTAGGCTACTCCATTCACAGGAGGATATTATAGATTTGAGTCATTCATCATCCTTTAGCTAGTCAGGCCAATATTGTGTGCTTTCGCACTGAGGCTGGTTTCTTACAGTCCTTTAACTCATATACGGCATGCTTCCAGGTCAGAAAGCAACACACGATGCAGTGATTACAATCGTGTTCTTCTACTATCAAACACACTTCATAGCAAAGCTGTTACGACTTGTTCGCAGTCTCCAGTACAATCTGTAGATTTGAAGAAATTAGCCTATAATTCCAGAAATGGTGCACAGCTGCTCACACATGAGCTTTGTTTTTGCCAAACTATGTCAGACTAAAGGCAAACATTAAGGTTGAGATTAAAAACTGGCACCATAAGAAAAGATATTGTCTGCTGAAATGGCTGACAATGGAATTGGGATTCCCTACGTGCCAAAGCATCATCCGAAAGGAGTTACACCCAAAATAATGTCACCATGTATATTTGTACAGGGACTGTAGTTAATACGTTTTCAGAGCATTTCTTCATGTTAATTAAAAACACCTAACCATTTAAAATATTTCAATCCTAATCCCTGACATTAAAAAATTCCTCCAACATACAGTATAAATACAGTTTGAGGAGCATCTCAGGAGCCTGTGGAAGTATTCATATTTTCAGAAGGTTGTTTTTGTCTGATGCTTAAGCATTAACTAGCTAAATTAGTCCAGTTTTCTATTTTCTTTCACCTCCTTTTGGATCTAATAACACACAAATTCGCTCCATCTAAAAGACCACTATTCATAGTTCATTTAGTCTGCTCTTTGCTTTGACTGGCCACAGAGGTATTAGCCATATATTTATCACTGTCTGTTAATTTTTGACATTTATTTTTCTTGTGTAATGCTAATATTGACCGCTCACGTCACTGTAATGGTGTGTGTCTGCCTCCTCAGTTTTTTATATTTGCTAAGACTCTGAACCCCATTCTCTGAACCAAATCCTTAACAGCCAACCCAGTTCGTCAAATCACTCTTCAGTATAGGTATGGTTAAAGGCAGCAGCTATTTACATATTAAATGTTAAAACTTTAGTGTGCCTATCCCTGGATGTGAAGGTCAGGGTTTTTAATGTGTTTATCAATCCTGCACTGGGTTTCTCTAACACGTGGGCACACCTGGGGGGTATTCCAGAAAGCTTGGTTAACTTACCATTTGGTAAAACATAACCTCTAGGTTGATTGACCCCAAACCCGCATACCAAAACACCCGATAAGAGTTAGTTTAATCAACCTCCTACTGGTTACCCAGAGTTAATGCGTGTACATAAAGACATTTTATAATGGATCACCGATTTCACGAGTCAAAATGGAAATGACGGTGAAAAAAAGGGAGCGGCATATTTCACAGAGGAGGAGCTGGAGATTTCACTGGCAAATATATAAGAATATAGCAGTATGAAAAAGCATGGCAATAGTTATTCCCAATTCCACGCTTTTACGATTAACGATAATGCATTACAATATTATAAATTCATAAATAAAATATTTATTATATTTCTTCACATCACAAATTCAAAGTAATCTTTAAAAAAACGAAAGACAGCATACACTATCCTTCACGGTGTCAAACATCCATCAATAGCTAAATAAATTTTGGGGGGTAAGAGAGTATCTCCCAGGGAGTTATTCCATGTAAAGCCACTGCAGATGCCCACATTGTACAAAAAATGCCCTGACAGAAAAAACTGAGGCAATTTTTTTCCCTCTCTGCTAAGCCCAGACCTGCAGTATGTGACCTTTGCATTGTGATCTCAAGAGATGTGTTAAAACTGGTAACGCTCTTTCAAATAATCATTAGGAAATGAAAAGATATCAATAACTCTCTCTTGGCGTAACAATTTGTGCCTCCACGTCCACAGGATTGTCATCAAAAGGGCACGCCATGCTCAGTAACCTTCTGAAACAAAGTGAACGTTTTGCAACTTTCTTTCCTTTCTTTTATTTGCTAGCTTTACGCAAAAAAAACTCTTTCCAGGTTGAAAATGTACAACAAACACAGCAGACACAGTGAGCAGGGAGAAAGGAGAACTGAATGATCTGCCATACTGTTCACTTCTTTTCACAGTCACACACACACACACACACACACACTCGCTGTCTGTGAGAAGCTCTCTGCAGGGAGAAATCCGACCCGGCATAAAAGCTTGGGAAAAATCCCCACAGCTACTAAATGGGTGATTAACATGACTTAGATGCCTGCATTTGTGTGTGTGTGTGAGTCGTCTCTGTCTCTGTCTCTCTGTAGTGTATGATGACAGTGTGTGTCAGAGGTGTATTATTGTGGCTCCAGGTAAGTCAGATCTCATCTGCCTCTGTGTGTGATTTGAGTTCACTCTGTCTTCTGATATCACACAGCAGACACCTGTAACTCTCCTGGCATTTGAACCATCATCAAATATAAAATCATACACACACACACACACACACACACACACACACAGGTTGCTGTCTTCAGTAGATTCAGAATGATAGAAATAACTAGTTGGCACACCACAACTGACTTATTTTATAGGTAGGAAAATTATTCTGGTTTCTTAGATGCATAAAAGAATAGTTTACCCAAAAGTGTAAATTAAAATTTGATGTAGATGAGATTGTTTATGACATTATTTCTTGATCAGATTTGGAGAAATGTAGCATTGTCGCATCAATGGATGCTCTGCAGTGAACGGGTGACAATAATCCACACCACAAATTGTTTGGCAGTCAATGGGACGGTCACAAGCCTTTTCCTGGATTTTCATCCAATAATTGAGTTCCAAGGAGTTTTTAGGGGTTTAGAACGACATGGGAGTAAGTGTTTAGTGATGAAATGTTCATTTTGGGATGGAGTAACCCTTTAATGCTGTTGCTTCCAGCTAATAATGAGTGCATGGGGTCAGTGTGTGTTCAGAGAGATTGAGACAGCACTGCTGATTGATCAATACTGTCTGCACTCTGATTTCAACAAATATTTTTGGCATTTTATCGCTGATGCAAGATCAATGTCTGAACTAATTATAATGTCTGAATGGAGAGAACGACAAACTCTGACCTGATCTATGAACGCATTCATGATGCTTACAGTATGTATTGTATTCTGCCTTCCTCTGTTTCTATTGGTGGTCTGTTTGCGCCTCAACCTGTCACTCTGGGTTAGTGTGTGTGTGTGTGTCATGACCCCTCATTGTTTTCCTGTCATTCTTTCACTGGGTAGAGAGAGCTCAAGAGGTCATGGGTCAGAAAGTCAAAGTGTGTGTGTGTGTGTGTGTGAGGAGCTGCACTGCTAACAGACACTCTTCCGGCCTTTCCCACAGAATAACAAGAGTCGAGTTATGAAGAAAATATCAATGTGCAGAAACTCAGTTCCACGATGTTGGAATGTTGTAGACAATTCCCACGATGTTAGTTTATGGTTTCTAGGGTCTTTTAGTGGTTGCTAAGTGTTTTTTTCTTGAAGTCTCTGTGATCTTTTGGTCTGTGAATGAATATGTGGGATTTAAACTGCACTGAGACTGTTGAATGAGAACAAAATTGAGCTGAATAATGGCAGTGTTATCTTGCGTAGAGGTTTTTTAGAGTTTAATGCAGTTGAATTTCCAGTTAGAGTTAATGATATTTGAAATACTTCAACTGAATTGACTGAATCAACACTGACACTGATTGAACTGAACTGAATCAAAATTAAGCTGAATTAAGCTTAAGCTGCTTATGCTTATAACTAGTTTCTGATTCATAACTAATGAATTTGCAACATCGGTGCCGTTGTTGAAATGAGATGAACCAATATTGAACTGAATTAAGCTTTACAGATGAACTTGTTTCCATTTTATAACGGGACACTACTAAATTACATCAATATTGAACTGAATTGAGCTAAATAATGACATTAACTTTGCATGATTGACTTTGTTTTTGAACTAATTGAATCAACATTGAACTGAACTGAAATCATTGTCTTCTGTAGAGCTGCTTTACAGCTGAATTGAACTTGGTTTCTTTTTATAATTGGTGTCACTTGCAACATGACACTTAAATCGATTAAAGTAACATAAACACTAGTAAATGAAAATAATTGTGCAGAGGACTTTTTACGTTTTATTATATAACCGATGAAATTTGCAACACAGACAATGGAATCAAATCAAATCTCTTTGAAGTGAATTGAATCAAACTGAGCTGAATCATTTTGGTTCTGTAACTCAAGAACTTTGCAACACTGAAACTGAATCAACTGAATCAAATCAGCAATGAACAGAATTGTGCTGAGAATTGCCTATTCCATAAGTGATGAAATGTGCAACTCTGGCATCTTCTGAACTGAACTGAATCAAACTGAGGTTTTGTACTTCCAAGAAACTGATGCTTGAATTGAATCAATTGAATCAACATATTATTAAACTGAACTAAATGAACAATTAAATGAGCTGAACGGTGACACTGCTGATATTTTCATGATGAAATTTGCTGATATTTCTATGCTAGTTGCCGTGAAGCTGCTTTGAAACCGTCTGTAATGCTTAATGCACTACATAAATAAACGTGCCTTGACACATTTGATGATCATGTCACCATATGATACGATAAGAGTACCGTCATTCTCGTCATTGCATCAGTCCACACATGATTTTCCACAACGCTTCTCTTTTTCTCTGCAGAAGTTTCCGTCAGCAGCGTAAAGAAATGAAAAGTGTGCTGGTTGCCGTGGCAGCTAATCTCTGTCCATCACCGTGGAAACACACAATGGGACGCAGGACAGCTGGAGCTGTGTGTGTGAGCTTGTCTCTATTTGTAAAGCGTGATATCCGAGGGTCTCCTGGTGTCTGCTGGAAAAGAGTCACGCAGAGCGCAATCTGTGTGTCGCTTGAGGTGTGTGTGCGTAAAACACATCTAATCTCTTGAACTACCACCTCATCATTTAACATGATACTAACACACATCAAAGCGCTGCTGCGGGCCACACACTCTCAACCCTGCGTGTGTGTGGGATTATGCAATTACATTTCCCTTTCTTTTTCGCTCATTCCAGTGTGATGTCATCACCTTAAGTCTTTCTTTCATGTCTTGTCTTTCTCTCCCGGTCTGTCTGTCTGTCTGTCTGTAGGAGGGTAACAGTAGCTGCGTCTGCTTCAGTCGTATCTGTTTGAGGTGGAAAGGCTTTTTTGAGCCACATTTCATCACATTACACTGTGTTTCTTAAAGGTAAAGCATATGAAATGAAATACTGTCTTGTGTAGAAACACAAACAGAAGATGTTTAGCAGAATGTCTACGCTGCTTTTTTCTTGTAATTAAAGAAAATAGATTTAAAAATGATAAATACACTGTTCAAGTGTCATAAAAATTGTTAAATTGATGAGGAATAGTTAAACTTAAACTAAAAAATTTTAAACTTAAACTAAAAAATGAAAATATATAAAAACATATTTAAAAATGTAAAAAGAAATTCAAAATATTATATATATATATATATATAAATGATACTAAAATAGCACCGGTATGGACCCATTTTATAATGCTTATTTATTATTCATAATCAAAAATATGATTATTTATATTTATATTTGACTGTGGTATTAATTTCTTTTTTTGTGTCAAGAAAGACTGAATATTTCACACATTATACACAGTTGTTGAAATGTTTTGGGGCAGTAGTGCATTATTATTGAAAGAAAGTAATACTTTTATTCAGCAAGGACACATTAAACAGATTTAAAGTGACAGTAAAGACATTTATAATATTACGAAAGATTTCTACTTCGTATAAATGCTGTTTTTTTGTACTTCATCAAAGCATCCTGAAAAATAAAACACATCTCAGTTTCCAAAAATATTCAGCAGCACAAGTGTTTTCAACATTAATAATAATAGTAAATGTTTCTTCAACAGAAAAGCAGCACATTAGACCAGAGGATCATGTGACACTGAAGACTGGGGTTATGATGCTGAAAATTCAGCTTTTATCAAAGAAATACATTTTACATTTAACATACATTCACACAGAAAACAGTTATTGCAAATTGTAATAATAGTTCACAGTATTACTGTTTTTACTGTATCAAAAAAGTCTTTTGGTGAGCAGAGGAGACTATAGTATATAAAACATCTAAAAACATATTCACTATGGAAACTCTCAGTCAGTGTTAAGTTTCAGCGACCCGCTGCTATTAAACTCCAGTCTCTGAGAGGATCTTTCCCCTGCTTCTCTCTTACACAGAAGTGACTCCGCTAACGGATGGTTCACGTTATTTCATAAAGCGAATTACGAAACTACAATTTTCCTAAAGTTACTGTTCCACCTCATGCGAGCCGCTGCCAGCATTCATCCCCTGCCTTCATTACGGCCTTTTAGAGTCTCACACGGGACAGGGTTTGAGCCCAAAACAGCCGTCGGGGTTTAAACTACACACCAGTGGACGATGACATCATGTGAGGGCACACACACACACCTCAGGCTATGTGTGTGTGAGTGTGTGTTTTCCGGCCATCTTGAGTTTCCTCAGCAGTGGAGCTGTAGGACCCTTGCTGTTGTGACTCTGTGTGTGTGTGTGTGTGTGTGTTTTCCTCGGCTGTCGTGCGCTCACAGAGCTGGAACATGTTTTTAGAGGAGCTTTTAACAAGCGATCACGTTTACCAACCGACTCACATTGACTAATGCAATACAACACCGCACACCACATAAAACACACACACATGGCAGAGTTAGTGGGGAGAGTCACGCTAATGGCTGAGTGTGTGTTGTTGATGTTATTTAGAGATTAATTTTTTTTAAAAAGTCTTTTCTGCTCACCAAGGCTGCATTCATTTGACCCGAAAATCTGTGTAAAGTAATTCCAATTTAAAATAACTGTTTTCAATGTTAATATGAAGTAAAGTGTAATTTATTTCTGTGATGCACAGCTGAATTTTCAGCATCATTGCTCCGGTCTTCAGTGTCACATTCTTCAAAAATCATTCTATTATTCTGATTTTCTGCTTGAGAAACATCTCTGATTATCATCAATGTTAAAAACAGTTCTGCTGCTGAATATTTTGATGGAAACTCCAAAAAAAAGAAAGAAAGTTCAAAAGTATTTAATTAAAATAAAATCTTTTAAAATGTCTTTACTTTCACTTTTAGTGTAAAAATTCTGTCTTTTTATCAGAAAGTCTCAGATTAAAGTTCACAGTTGCAAGAAAAAACCTCCTTTTTAGTTTAATTTTGAGTGAGGTTTTTGTAGTTTAATAATTTGAGGCTCAGTTTACTTTAAATGTGATTAATTGAAGACTAACAGTTTAAATGTAATATAATCTGTTTGAGCAATAAGTGAAATAACAGTAGTATACTTTTAAGCTTAAAATGTGTACCTAAAATTAAAAGTGCACACTGACTCAACTGCACTGACTAAGACTTTCCTACAGAAAGCAGAAAACTAAATTACACACTTCAGTTACTGTACCTCACACACACACACACACACACACACACACTCCACTCACAAACCACCAACCCTTAAGATCTTATCTAACGCAACAGTACTTAACAAAACACTTAAGTGAAACTAGACACAGTTAGTGAGAAAGAATGAGTAGAAGGTAATGCCACGCTGCTGATATCATCATCATCAGGTTTAAAACAATGCTCTGCGCGGAGGGAGGGTGGTGAGTGAATGGAAGAGCTCCGTCACTCTCACCTGCTCTGAAGGTGTGTCTGTCTGACAGCTGAAACCAGAGAGGCTTTTAAGGTTTCCGGTTACCGCGGTAACCAAGCAGAAAAATAGAGTGAGACCTCGACTGCTTCCTTTTATCTCCTCAAACCTGACTGAATGATAAGAGATGCGTGGATGATGGATGTTCAGTTCAATCAAGAGCAGTACAGTGGTGTCAGGCAGAAATCGACAAACTGAGGAAACAACATAAATATTACAGTTCTTGTTATACTAATTAAATGGGATAAGAACAAAACTGCAAACATAACTGTTTGAAAGAGAGATCACATATTATTTACTGAAGCAGGTAATGTGCTGGCAACACCTTTATAATTTCTGGGTTGGTTGCCAAATGATGATACGATAAGACAAGTATCTGGGTTATTATAATTAACTGAAACTAAACCTAAACAATATATATATATATATATTTGAAAAAATAAAAAAAATAAAGTTTATCTAAAATATTAAAATGAAATAAGTTTTTTTTATTTCAGTTTTAGTTAACCAATGCAACATTTCACATTTTCATTTAGTTTTAACCTGATGTACTTAAATATTTATAAATAAAGCTGAAATAAAAAGGAATAAAGCCTAAATATAAATACTCAAAAAAAATTACAAAAACAGTGTGTGTATATGTGTGTGTGCACCTGGATTTATCACCTTATGAGGACATTGGTTAGGTCCCCATGTGGAAACAAGCTTATAAATCACAAAGAATTGAAAATCTAAAAACACACATAGTTTCCTTTAAGCAGTAGGTTTATGTTTAGGGTCAGTGTAGGACAATACCACATACAGTCTAAAACCAGTATGTACAGTATAAAAACCATTACCATTCTATTGAATGGCCCCATAAAACATGTAAACCCAACATAGTGTGTTTGTGTGTATAATATACAGGATAAGTAATATATGTATAATATATATGTGTGAGTCTGTGTATATATATATATATATATATATATATATATATATACAGTATATATATATATATATATACAGTGGGTACG
>JAUCNO010000191.1:1837979-1851832 GCA_032353835.1 Enteromius viviparus
CCTTCAATTTTCATTCTTTGTTATATTGCAGCCATTTGCTAAAATCATCATCAGGTTAATTTTTTCCCTCATTAATGTACACACAGCACCCAATATTGACAGAAAAACACAGAATTGTTGACATTTTTGCAGATTTATTGAAAAAGAAAAAAGAAAATCTCACACGGTCCTAAGTATTCAGACCCTTTGCTCAGTATTTAGTAGAATCTAATACAGCCACGAGTCTTTTTGGGAAAGATACAACAAGTTTTAGTTTTTTTCTCCTGGATTTAGGGATCCTCTGCCATTCCTTCTTGCAGATCCTCTCTAGTTCTGTCAGGTTGGATGGTACACGTTGATGGGCAGCCATTTTTAGGTCTCTCCAGAGATGCTCAATTGGGCTTAAGTCAGGGCTCTGTCGTCTCAAACATCTTCCATTTAAGGATTATGGAGGCCACTGTGTTCTTAGGAACCTTAAGTGCAGCAGAATTTGGCCAGATCTGTACCTTGCCACAATTCTGTCTCTGAGCTCTTCAGGTTCCTTTGACCTCATGATTCTCATTTGCTCTGACATGCATTGTGAGCTGTAAGGTCTTATATAGACAGGTGTTGCGTTTTCTTAATCAAGTCCAATCAGTATAATCAAACACAGCTGATGATCTAAAGAAATGGACAACACCATTAAATACATAGTTAGAGTTAAATATATGAGTGTCACAGTAAAGGGTCTGAATACTTAGGACCATGTGATATTTCAGTTTGTCTTCTTTAATAAATCTGCAAAAATGTCAACCATTCTGTGTTTTTCTGTCAATATGGGGTGCTGTGTGTACATTAATGAGAAAATAAAATGAACTTAAATTATTTTAGCAAATGGCTGCAATAAAGAGTGAAAAATTTAAGGGGGTCTGTATATGTTCCATACCCACTGTACTGTATATATTATTTTTATTATACATCTTAATAAACAAATACACTTTTAAAAGTACTTTTTAAAATACAGTTAATACGGTTTTTTCCATCACATTTTATAAGAAAATACCATTTTAGTCTGTGCAAAATTTTGCAATATTTTATAATTTCATATAACCAGTAAAGCAAACATTAATCACTCAATTTATATAGTATCTTTCTTCATCTTTAAGTGCCATATGCAAGTATCCATAAATTACAACATGACGTACATTAAACTGCATAAAACTATAAATAAGAAAGCTTTGCTAGGTTGGCTGAATTTAGCTCCAGCACATCTGTGGTTATTTGTGAGTGTTTGTGAGAGACAATAAGACAACAAATGAGATACAGATACGAGGTGAGATAGAGAAAATGTGTTTTCTTCCTGCATTTTAATGTGTTTGTACTTGAGTCATTGATCAAGTAAACCTGTGTTCAGTGCATTGGGAACATCTTCTTTAATTAAAGATTCTGCAGCCGACTACACCGGCAAAGGTACAACTGCAAATCAAGATAATCTTTCAGACGGCAACGTGAGTCCCGAGACTACACAGAAGAGATGACAACAATGATTACAATAAGATTAATTTAGCGCAAAATGCATTCACTGTTGTTCAAACGTAACAGTCGAGGGAGATGAGAAAGAGTAAATGGCAGGAATTATGTTCAAGGTGTTTCTTCAGCTACACACACATGGCCCTGTGGGAGATAACGCTCTTAAAACGCACTTTCCACACTAGTTTATATTTATATCACACACTAACGATTTCAAACGGTGCACATGTATTAATTCTGACATAAAGAAATGTCATTTCCAGCGCTGACACTTCTACTTAAATCACCATATATTTCACAAGGTAACTTGTGGTTATTGGAATTTTTTTGAAATAAATCTACAAATATTTTTCTCTCACCAAGACTTATTTCATATCTAGCTTTTTAATTCATTCTAAATACACAATAATAATGTATGCAAAATCTTAAAAAACTGCAGCTCGACTGGTCTGTGACAGCGTATAAAAGAATATTCAGAGCAGTTGATATTTACCTAGATTTATCTTTGTTTTCTTGACACATCACATGTCTCATTTTATCTCAAGCGCTTCACTGACACTGCTGTTTCCTTGGTAACTACTGGAAGTACATTAACCTTTGAAAAAAACTTTATTAGTTGTACAATTGCGTGGGTGGAAATAACGTCACCACTACGAGACAAACAAAACTGATAAAGGTACATGTAGATAGAAATAATTTTCAGTACATTAAAACTATGTGCAAAAAAATCACACATTTCCAAATCTAATGATTTATATTCTTTGATGCATTTTCATATGCTGTTATTTCATATTTATTAATGTTTATTTTTGTATTTTTTTAGTTTTCTATTTTTTTATTATGTCTATGTAGCTTTTCAATAGAATTTACTAATAGCAAATTTAGTACTCCAACAAATGCATATTAGAACTATTGACAACATGTATATTTTTCATATAATAATGTATATTTCATATAATAATTTTTAGATTTTAACACATTTTTATAATTTTTTATTTCAAGTTAATTCAGTAAATGTTAATTATTTTAAAAATTAACTTGATAATAATGCTGCCAAACAATAATAAAGTTTTACAGCAGAATAGTTGTGTATATTCTGCATATATAAATACATTTATAAAAGATATTTTGAAAATATTCACATCTATATTCATTCATATAACTTATATTACAAATTAATATATTTAAAATATAAACATAACATTTCTGAAATATATACATGCATGTGTGTGTAAATTTATATATATACATAATAAATATTCAAAGCACACATACAATGTAAACACAACTTTTATTTTGAAAATTAACGATAAACTCAAATTTCATTTAAAACAAAGAAATCAATGCCTTGGACATAAAACCTTCTTACACCCAACTTAAAAACAGCAAACCTATGATCTCGTTCTATCATGATTTCATCAAAGCTTTGTATCAAAATTTTACAGATCCAGTAAAAACCTGTGAGAACTTAAAATAAATTTTCCCAGAGAGTTAGCGAAAACATCGTAAATGTAACCTCAGGTGGAGATAAGTTGGATCAAGGCCAGGCAACAGCACAGTGCTGATAAAGCCAGATAATACTCTCTCTATTTTTCATTTCCTAAAAGACATTATGAACCTGAGCCTCCGAATGGCACAATATCACTCACGTTCTGTAGGAAATAAACAGAGGCCGATATGAAGCAGCAGAAGCGTTTGGGAGAAAACAGAGAGCCAGCAGCCATCAGCAGGGGTCTGGAGAGCTCGCTCGAGTCTCATGACTCATAAAGCTGCACCCCTCCAGATTAACTCTAAGAACGGATCAGAAGAGATGAGGGCTGATGGGGAACGTTTCGAGTTCTGTTCATCAGTGCAGCATCCAGCCTTCGGGCTACTAAACAAACCCCTGAGCTGCTCATTAAACAGATACCGACACAATGCACATCAATATTTCATAGCATGTGTACAGTACAGGTGCTTAGCATTACACACACATACACGCTCAGGCTCTTCGGGACTGACGTTGTATAGAATTAAAAGAGCTGGGAATGTTTATGAATATAAGAGCACTGATTAATCCAACATGTTTGTGTGCTTTAGAAACAGCTGCGTACTGGTATGGAATTATAAAAGCAGCTCTGAGCTGCTGTCGCAGCAAAAATGAAACGTAAGCACTTATAATCTAGGTAGTAAACACCTGAAACTTGAGCTAGAGACTATTTAAACAACTTAATCAGCATCTTTACTTAAATCAAGCTTCAAACATCTGCATCTGAAACTTTGAACGCAATCTGTAATGCTGTATATGCTTTCTGCACAAAAGTTAAAAGTTCATACGTTTTTGATACTTATATCACATATTACAACGACTAAATAAATGAGGGACCAGACTAGCTTTAGCATTTCAATGGCATTTTCTATATTACATAGGATTTCTTAATATTTTTGAATATTGCCCACTCTTATGCTCACCAAGGGTGCATTTATTTGATCAAAAATACAATAAAAACAGGAAAAATTTTAAAAAACTTGAAATAACCAATTTGCTATTTGAATATATTTTAAAATGTAATTTATTCCTGAGATCTAATGCTGAATTTTCAGCATTATTACCCTTTCTTTCAGAAACTTTTCAGTAACTTTTTTTTTTTAAGTACAATTATTATTTTCAATGTTGTTGTTGTTGTTGTTTTTTTAAACTGTGTAACTTTTTTTTAATCAAAAAACTCATTTTATGAATAGAAAGTAAAAAAAAAAAACATTGATTTATAAAAAAATATGTTACATTGTTTAAAAAAAAACTCACTTCTGAATGGTATAGTTTTTTTTAGGTATTTGCACATCAGCAAGTATATATTATAATTTGTGGTGTATGTGTTTGGTGTGTGTTTTTTGGAATGATTACAGTTTCAACATGACATGACTTTTTTTTTCTTCTGTTGAACATTAAAGCTATTTTGAATAATGTGATAAACCAAGCAGCTACTGATATTATGGGGTAAAAATGTGTTTTATGTGCAACAAAAGAAAGAAACTAGAACTTGAGGGTAAGTCAATGATTTTCATTTCTGAGTGAACTATCCCTTTAATTCCATGCATACTAAAATGTATCAAAATATGGCATTATGTTGTTCGCACAGTGGAACCGGATCACTAAAATTCATCTATATTCAGCCCATAACAAGAAAGAGAGTAGCAGCTAAGACACGAGGTGAAATCTAACAGCTAATGTGTTGAAGTGAGAGAGGCTTCAACATCACACACAGAAACCCTCCCGTAAATGTAAGAAGACACTCTCACTGATTGCCTCGGCGGACCGAGACTCTCCTGGCATGGTAAACAAAATCTAGTGATGAAAACAATGCAGCCGCGCATCTATTCCAGCCTCACCTCTCCTTTCCTCCTCCTCCGCTCGCTCTCTTTTCTCATGCAAAAATGCTCGGCCACTCCAGGGAAGAGGAGAGACGCGGACAATTATTTCCTGGCTCGGACGCGGCGGAGCTGTGATTGACAAATGAAAGGATTGAAATAGCTTCTCTTTTAAAAAGGAAGAGAGCTGCCAAATCGGAGATCATCTTTAATATCTCACCCGGGAGAGAAGGAGAAAGACGGATAGAAATGGAAACTGGCATCATTCAATTCTTTGAAAAGCAGCGCTAAATGTCGCACTTAAGAAAGAAGCCGAGCTGGAATAACACTACATATTCATGAATCCCCTCAGAGGGATCAATGCGCTTCACTCATCAGCTAATGGGAAAAGATTCAAAACTCTGTGCGGTCACATGACCAGACGGTTGAGTGGGTGGTGGACTTCTTGCTAAGTCAATAAAACCAATAATTAAGAAAGTCTGAACACCACGAAACACATTAAGTGGACAAACAATTTCATTCAAACGATCCTAAGATAATAGCTGTCTAAAAGCATAAATTAGAAGAGCGATTTCAGTATATTTAGGCTTCCACAAAAACAACATTATGTGTGCTTTCAAACCCATAGGATTCACATTGTCATTTTTTTTCTGGAAACTCTTTACCATACACTGTAAAAAATTACCATGATTTTAACAGGGAAAAAAATGCTACAGTTAAAACCTGTTAAATGGTTAATGGTAAATTGACGTTTCCAGAATTCCCTGCATTGCTTTTCAAATTTTGTTTGAATTTGATGTTTTTTTTTTAAATCACTATTTCTTCTTTGGTTTTCTTATCAGTTATGTTACATCTAATGTTGGTAAATCAATGTTTATTGCATATTTCAGTATGAGTCTCACCATGATGGTGTTTAGTGTTTGTGTGAATGACACTGAGCACCTTCTATGTACATATGTTCATATTTAAAAGCTGCTTGTGATGGCCTGCATGTGACTTTCCCATCACCACCTGATTTTGGTGGATATTAGCAGATTTCAATGTTATAAAACAGATTTCACTACTTTAATAGGTTGGTGTATTAACATTATATCAGTTAATGAACTTACGGTATTTAACTGTAAATTTTTAAACCGTAAAACCTAAAACGTTCTTACCGTATTTTTACCGTAAAAGCTGCAGAAAGCAGTAATTGTGATGTGAATGCTAGTCAGAAAGACAGCAATTTAAGCCATTATTCACTGAAATTAATTAAGAACTGTATTTTTATTTCAATAAATGCGTGATTTTTTTTATTTCATAGAGTCTTTCAGCTGCATAGAAGGATGAATGCATGCTGGGAAACAGCGACTGGTGCTAAGAGTGTGGGCTTCTTCAGAAAAGCGCAAATTACGGCAATCTCAGACCACACTCACACAAACGAAACGATAGAATGATAGAAACAGAACACCTACATCTCTCACAAAATAAATAGGCGTAAATGTTCTGAAACATGATATTTGGATGAGGCCGAATGGCTTGTAAAGACAGGGAATCTCATTTTCCACCCTGGCACGTAGCCTCATGGATTTCCTATCAGAGTCCTGTGGAGAGTCCTGTCTAACCTGTCCGTCCTTTGTTTGCACAGGGTGAGGTTTGATGGAAAAAAAGAGACACTACAAAAAAAGAAAGTTCATGAAATCAGCTTTCATGGCTTTTAAGGAATAATTCACTCATAATTTCATGACTTTAGGACAGTGCAAAAGTCACTTTTAGGATACTTCTGCATCCCTTGTGAAGCTTGAATGCTTATGAGGTTGAGTAAATGATGACAGAAAGGTACATTTTTGGTTAATCGCACCTTTACATATATTATTTTTGATAACAATGACAGCTAAACTATGGCAGACACAGAGTCTTTCAAATATACAGCAGACATATGGAGCTGACTCACTCTGACTGGCTTGACAGGACCGCTTTGCAGAAGCCGAAGAGTTAAACAAGGACTTTTTTGTCACTTTGCGTTGATATTTCAAGTACGATCGCAAACCGTACACTTGTGGCGAACAAGCTTCAGGATTTAAAGAGCGCGTCATTGCTGTAGACACGACAAATGCTATGAGGAATAAGTCATCATCGCTCGGCAGAGAGCCTGCTGGGAGCTGACAGAGACAGTGAGAGTCCGCAGGGTGTATGTCGATGGAGAGATGGAAAAGAGAAAAATTGTGTGATGGATGAATATCAGCTTTCATAGCGAGATGGGTGAGTGGCTGCTGCTTTTGGCTGATATGTGTCATATCACATCCAAACATGATTTTCATCAAACGATTGACAGGCCAAGCTGAAAAGTAGAGGAAATCAGCATGGGCAGGTGGAGCAGTACAGTAGCCAATTATTTTAAAAGACATGCATTTGCACCAAAACAAATGATAAATAGGAGAAATAAATGAAGGAGCCTGAAACATACAAGTTTTTGACAGAATTCTCTTATGCTCATCAAGACTGCATTTATTAGATTAAAAATACAGAAAAGCTGAGCAATGCCATTAAATATTATTATATTTTAAAACTTTTTTTTTAGGATTCTTTCATGAATAGAACGTCCAAATGAACAGCATTTCACAAGTTCGCGCTTCCTCAATGATAGTAAAAGCATGTTTGGTAGTTCGGTGAACCCTTAGCCCTAGTAACGAGAGCCTTAAATGAGGGCGTGGCTCAGTGTCCGGTTCGAACCCTGCATGCTCCCCGTGGAAGGAGCGAACGGCGGAGAAGGGGAGGTGGAGAGACATGCAAAAATGAGATGCGGAGTGAAATAAAAACGGGCCTATTTATAGTGGAGAAATAGCAACTGGATTGGCGATAGGGGCGTGCTTATTGAAAGATTGGTAACAACTGATTCGAGTTCCGTGCATGCTTTCTCCTGAAAATGGTTTATAACTGCATTTGTTTAAAATATTTTAGTTATTTCATAAAAATGTCTTTCCTGTCACTTTTGATCAATTTATTGCATCCTTAAGGAATATTTGAACAGTTTATTTGCAAAAACTCAAAAACTTTTTTTTTTTTTATTATGTTAGTTTATTTTGGTTATTTTTTTAAACTAGTCAAAAAAGACTTTGACTGAGATCAACTGAAAAGCACAATGAAAAAAATATGATTTCTGAGAATTGTTAAAAAAGGAGTGATCTGTTTTTGCAAATGAACTTTCTGATTTACAGTAAGGAGTACAATGGCATGTAAATATCCATATAAGGCTAACAGACTAACAAGCAACAAAACCCATTTCGATATCATGTTATACAAACAACCAACAAATTGAATTCTGTTGGATACTGCCATTTATATGTATACGTTCCCAGTTGGTGTCATTTGTATGTATGAGAAAATAATCTAATATTATCAATGTTCCATCGAATCTGAATCTGCACGAAGATGTTTTCCGCTTCAGATTTCCTCAACCGATTACAAACAGAATTGAATTCCAGAAGAAAACGCATACAAGGCATTTTTCTTGATTATCTAGAAAATTATTAGGATTTCCCAAGATAACTTCAGTGTGTGGGCTGTAAATGTTTGTTCTGTCAGCACTTTAAAACGTAACGGCGGCTCATATTCCTTCATCTTTTCATCCTTTTCTCAATTACAGGAAAGCCTGTGAACTCACTGGCTCTCACTGAGAGATTACCGTGCGTGAGTCGGGCACTGTTAGGTTGCTTTCCTTCTCCTCATTTGCATGTTCATGTTGTAAATCTGTGTTGGGTTCATCTTAAGGTTTATTTCTGTCAAGACAGGTGGGTACTTCAAAACATTGTCGATTTATCCTGCCATGTCCGGTTAGGACATATTGTATACGTGCAGTTTCGTAGTAAGCATGCCGACCTGTAAATATCTTCTATATCAGATGTTATTCTCACTAAATTACAGAGGCGCTTGCCTCGTATTTCAGCGCTAAATGACTTTCGTAGAACTTTCTATTTGTTCCCTCTATATCAACCCCCCGGTCCACTCCACTGTGTTTCAATAACAGCCCTGTCTCCGACTAGAGAGAAATGAAAATATGGCACTGAAATCAACGTTTTTCAAACAAACACAATTACAAGGCAATTTGTAAAGTGCTGTGCAAAGTAATGTTCAATTGCTCTTCTTCAGAGGTGAGGGCCTTGCGTTCCCTCAGCGCTGTGATTTGTACCCGTCTCATTGGTAAAAAGCTTTCCAGCGCCCTGTGCCAAGAGCGGACATTACCGGTTAAATTGCACATCATTTAGGTGAATGGTGTATCTGAACAAGTAGAGATGATGGCTTGGATGAAATCGGACAAACTCAGCTTCTGCTTTGAGGTGATTGGTTTATACAACCCTCAGGGGAAAATGGTTTGCTTGGGTAAAAACAGGAATTCAATAAAACATTGACAAACATCATTTAAAGGTGCTAAAAATGGTTGTTGTGACTGAATGAGCTAAAATTTAAATAACATTAGAAAACAGTACAGATGGGTGCAAAACAAAATGCTTTTAATGCATTGAGACATGGTGCTCATGTGTTCAATAGAGGTTTAAATCTGGTCTCTGTCATATCCATGTCTAGTGACACATCACTGTGCAAAAATTACTGTAATTCTCTTTAAAATCTGTATTGTAAAATGGGTAAAAGCTCAAAAAAAACATCAAAATAACAAAATAAAGTCACTAACACTAGTTTGTGTTTTGAAATCTTTTGTTCAAGGCTGCACAAAATCTCTTTCCAGAACATTCTCTCACACCGTTCCTGACTGGTGGAATGATCTTCCCATTGCTATCCGAAATGCCAACTCCCTTACAATCTTCAAACGACTTCTGAAAACCCATCTCTTTCAACACTATTTGACATCATAACAAAAAAAACATTAACCCTACTCTTTCTTTCCCTTTCTAGCCTGCACTTATTTGAAGACTGACTGTACGGTATTATGAGCACTTCCTAAGTTGTTTTTTGCCTCTGTATGACTAATTGCTTGTTGTTTTCCTCAGCTGTAAGTTGCTTTGGATAAAAGCGTCTGCTTAATGAATACACGTAAATGTAAAATGTTAATGCATTTATTTGATCACAAATACAGTAAAAGCAGCAATACTGCAAAATAATATCTTTATTATAAATGTAAAATAACTGTTTTCCATTTTAATGTATTCTAATATATAATAAATCTGAATTTGACAGTCATTACTCCAGTTTTCAATGTCAAATGATCCTTCTAACATGCTGTCTTGCTGCTTAGGAAACACTGGTTACTGTCAATGTTGAAAAATGTGTGCTGGTTGTAAAACTTTAATATGTGTGATTCCTTGATGAATAAAAAGTTTAAAAGAACAGCATTTACTTGAAATAGAAATCTTTTACTATCATTTTTGATCATTTTAATGCTCCCTTGATGAACAGAAAATATTATTTTTAATACTATTGTATTTTTTTAATATATATTATTAATTGTTAATATTTGGGTTTAATGGTTTAATGTGTTAGCTAGCTGTTTTTTTGTTGTTGTTTGTTTTTTTAACAAAAACCCAACTTCAGTTTGACTGAGATAAACTGAGATTATTAACATTGTTTTACCAATTAATTTTTGCAAATGCACTCTTTACACACACACAGACACACACACACACATTATATATATATATATATTACTGTACATCACTAAGGCACTAACAGTTGCATTCTACCTCAAGAACAAGGTAAAGGACCATTTAGTCTTGGGTAAAAGGCCCACTGGGGAGCTATAGTGATATAGTGTAAATATAGGAATCGTAATGATATGGCAATAAATAGTGATAAACAGGAAAGTACTGCAGTGATATTGTTGCTGTTTAGTGATTCAGTGGCGTTCAGTGAGTACAGGCCAGTCATCATCAGTGTGAATGTATTCTCCTTCAGGCTGTGTTCCAGCCAGCACCTGTTATAAAGTGCTGCGGTCGTCTCGCACAATTGGCCCTGTAATTTCAAAAAAGGTCACAGCGGCTATGGCGTAATTCAATATTCTTATAGCACTGTATTAACTACATATTTAATCACAGAGGGTAGGACACTGACGGAGCGTCCTGGTGTGGCAGGGCAACGGAACATATGCGGACCAAAGTGCTGCTGTCAGCAGCGCATGAAGGATGAGCTCACGGCTTCTTCAAGTGCCGGCTCCCATGATGCACAGCTACCAAATCTGCTGCGTTATACATTCGGTCAGATATCTAGCAATGACCCGTAGTACACCTGTTTTTTTTGCTCCTCCTTCAAGTCCCCTTTATTCAGTTCCTCATATAAACGTGTAGATATAAAAACAGATTACAAATTCATATATAAGAGCTAATGTACAGCTGGACGGTCATTAGCCCCAAATTAATA
Source organism: Enteromius viviparus (assembly GCA_032353835.1). Classification (NCBI taxonomy): domain Eukaryota; kingdom Metazoa; phylum Chordata; class Actinopteri; order Cypriniformes; family Cyprinidae; genus Enteromius; species Enteromius viviparus. The sequence continues at coordinate 1,849,164 of JAUCNO010000191.1, forward strand.
TGACAAGGATGATCAGGATGTGAAGCAGGGAAGTTTTTAATCACCATAAAGGAAGTTATTTAGCAATAATGACCAACTGACTGTACTGTAGTTACCAAATAAATAAATATATAAATGGAAATAAAATATTGATTTCTATTAACTAAAATGAAACAGAGAAGTGAAAGTAAATGACTACAGCTGTGTATAACAAAGTTACTGTTTATAGGAAATTGTGTAGTTTAGTCAAATTGTCCAGTGTTTGTCACAAGATGGTGCCAAACAGTAGTCTTGGCACGGAGGGATTTTAAACATACAAGTAGTGCCGGCTATGCAAATGTCTCAACTGACCAATCAGAATCAAGCATTCCAGAGAGCCGTGTAAGAATGTGATATATCACATTACTGAATACTGGCACGGCTGATACAGAAGCAGTTTTGTGTAGCAAAACCTTCTGCCACTTTTATAGTATATGAGGCAGAAGTCGGAAATAGTGCAGAGAAGAAATAAGAAGAGGATTGAGAAATGTAATGAGCTGGACTCAAACTTGAGTTGCTTGTATGAGGCCTTTTGCCCCACATGGACATTGGCTAACCAAAAAGGCAAGGTGTCTGACAGCCAATAGTCCCACAAGAGTACTAGTAAAGGTATATTGATGGAAAGTGGATCAATGGCACAAGTTGATTCAGAAAATAACCTATTTGCAATACAATTATTGATAGTGTTAAGTGAACCATTTCAACTAATTAGTTGAAAAGAACAGACCAAACCATTCTGATCTGTTGAGATTAACAGAACAAACTGTTCACAAATGATCCACTTGTTCATATTACATTTGCGACAGTAAAATTTTCGATAACACTTTTATTAGTTGCATATTAGCATGCCTATTATTTTAGCCATTTATTTGTGCTAATTAAGCACATATTAATACCTTAATCAACATCCCTGATCCTAACCAATACCTAAAAAGGGGGGAAAAAACATTAGAATAAGCCAGGTCAAATAAAAATGTGCTAAAAACCAGATTTAAATAGCTATTATTGGTTGGTTAGAGCAAGAGAAAATCATTATATTTTGATTAAAGATGACATATTTTCCCTACTGTGCAGCAATGAATCATTTGAAATATACCAGAAATGTGTATGCAACAAAAGTAAATAGACTATATTTTGATTTCCTATTGACTTTAAGGTCAGTAATATCAGAGGAACTGAGATCACAGATGTACACTGGTGAGTCAATGCACGTCTATATCAAGCCTACAGCCAGCACACAACATGACACCACCTTAATCAAAGAAAGAGAGAGAAAGAGGCTGTCTGGTGGTTAGAAAATGCAGCCCATCATGCTCAGCTGCACACTGTTGATTGTGCGGCTTCAGCATCTGTTTACAGCTCAGCGGCGGTTCCTGCGCAGTGCATCAGGTGTAGTGAATTGGACTTGGGGCAGGATGCGCCTGGCTCAGCCCTGTTCATTAACGCTGCTATATCGGGCTCCAGCTATCAATGCAGGCTCGCAGCGAGCAAAAGGCATCACCGCACGCCTGCTTGCGACTGAAATTACAGCCGCCTCCAACGGCACACCAGAAAAGAACATTAAACCCAGAGAGACGCGCACCAACAGACCGAGCTGACAAGTAAATTGTTTCTGAAGCAGCAGGAAAAGGAATACGGGGAAAGGAGGGGTAACGAAGGGAGATGAGAAGGAGGGAAGGTAAACAAGTGAGGAGAAGGAGTCATAACGGACCGGAGTGTGAAGCAATAAAGAGGAAAATGGTTGAATAACAGGGTGATTCGGAGAGGTATCTTCCTGGCTGATGATGGTGAATTAGAGAGAGGAAGGCTAGAAATGGAGAAACAGAGGGTCTAAGAGAGCTCGCCTCAGAAGTCGCTCATGATGAATTGAGAGAATAAAGTATGCTTTACAGGGAACGTACAATATGCTGCTAGCATTGTAAAAACTGATGACACGCTCGCTCAGGTGGTAAAAGTTTACAAAATGAAAAAAGGGGTTTAAATTAAGCTATAGAGGAATAGTTCACCTACGCTAGAGGATGGATAGTCGACCCGAGCCCGACAGTACCCGACGGATCAGGCCAGGTTCGGACAGATATTTAGAATAGATGCTCGGGTTCGGGTCGGGCTCGGTCACATCAGCGTGAATGTGCGCCTGTTATAACGGCACCTTTTTCCCCGGGTGCGCTGATGCTCTCATCTGTTGACATTTCCGAATGCCTTCCTACAGTTGCTTAATAAAAGCAGGCTTTCCACACAAAAAAGTGCATGAGTCATTAGTATGAGAAAAAAATTTGAGTCGGGTCGGGTTCGGTTACTGCTCTTTCAGATGCGGGCCGATCCGCACTCTAACCTACGCAATAAATATTTAGATTTGTCTTTGTTTATTCATGACTTTCTCTTTTGAGAATCATACAATGTGATACATAGTACACTCAAAATATCAAAGTTTTTAATTTTAGCAAAGATGCATTAAATAGATCAGAAGTGGCAGGGAAGAAAATTTCATTATTCTAAAAAAGTAGTTTTATTTAAAATAAATGCTGCTCTTCTCAACTTTTTATTGTATTTTGTTGTATTTACTGATGATGTTGGTTTTGTTTGTGGCTTGTTATCTGTTTAATCCTGCTATCGGACCCTGTCTTGACTAGGTCTCACTTGTAAAAGAGGTT
>JAUCNO010000191.1:1861325-1873806 GCA_032353835.1 Enteromius viviparus
GAATTGCATATAAAATTCAGTTCCATCTGTATTATTAACATAAGCTTATAATCCAAATGTGATGCATATATGTCAGTAATGCATAATTGAAATGGTAAGATTGTTAAATTCAAAAAAGCATCTAATAGTTTATTTGTATGTATTTGACCTTATGGGGGTGGGGGAATTAAAATGTATTTATTAATGATAAATATATAAATATATAAAATGGTAAATGTTAAAAACTGCATATAAAAACTAAAACTGTATGTATGCCATTTTAATTTATTTTAGATTTAGGCCTAAATAGTTTTGCGCACATCTAAAGACCAACACTAGAATGTGAGTAATAATACAAAAAAAAATAATAATACAAAATATGTAACTAAAATGGTAACACTTTAGTATAGGGACCTTTTCTCACTATAGACTAGTACATCTCACATTTTGGCTGTTTATTAGCTATTTATTATTTAACAATTACATAATTAATTTTTAAGCAGCAAATTATTGAGGCATAAGCTGTAGTTAATGATAAGCTAATAAGAAGAATTTAACATTAAAATAAAATCTGACCAATAGGATGAAGCCTTCCTGTAACTCAAACAATAGTACCTTGCGCTCGTGACACCAAGGTCATGGGTTTGATTTCCTTGGAATGCATGAATTTAACAGCTATATCATGAATGCAATTTATGTTTATGTTCTTTACAATAAGATAATGGCACATCATAAAGACCAATGGACAACAAATAGATGATGCTCCAGCCGATATTTGTGATGGGAGACAGCGGTTGGTTAAAGGTCAGGTCTAAACCTGTCGTCTGGAGCAATAGAAGAATGAACCCGGCCTCCAAAAGGTCATAATAAGCAGTACAAAGCAGTCAGACACCTCATATTTCCGCTAGCCATGAAACGCTGCTGATTCTGCCCACTCACGTATGCTGTGTAAATGTCAGCTCATGATATATGTATGTAGTATTGATGTTGACATGAACTCTTAGCATGTACGCACAAAGCAGAGGCTCACAGATGTTATTTGTTTTGTCCTGCACCGAGCAGGCTTGAGGAACACTCTGAATACGAGATGTGGCTGTGATCACAAAGAGTTGGAAGTTGAACTGAATTGGCCACAGAAAAAGGAAAAGAACTGTTTTACTACTTTTGTATTGCATGTTTTTACAGTTTAAAAGTTTTTTTAATGTGTCTACATATTTTAGTACATGTTAAATGAGATCAAATATAATTGTTTGTTTATTTTATTTATTTTGGTGCATTATTTTCATTGTATTTTATAATTACAATTCTTCATCATGCACAATCACCATCTAAAATTACATTTCGGTCTAAAATTCATAGAGACCAACTGGTCAGAAAATGCATCAGAATAGTTCAAAATGACTAAAACAAGCCAACTTCATCTCTTTTGCTTGCTTTTGTATCAAAATGCACGGTGACTGATTTTAACGAGCTCTCAACTAAATTAAAACTACACCTCCGTAACCATGACCCTCATTACCCTTGCTGTGTCTACAGAGGATTTGATGACTAACGATCCACAAAGAAGTCGACTTTAAATAATACGTACATAAAAACCTGCAGTAGACGGTGATGTGGATTGGTTTTTAAAGGAGTAGTTCACCCAAAAATGAAAACTCTGTCATCGTTTACTTACCCTCAAGTAGTTCAGCCTGGTTACAAGCTTTCTTCAAAATATCTTCCTTTGTGTTCAGGAGAGCAAAGAATCCATACAGGTTTGGAACTACTCGAGGGTGAGTAAATGATGACAGAATTTTAATTTTTGGGTGAACTATTCCTTTAATAAGTAATATTTTAATACTATAATTTATTTAATAAATATGGCACCAGTTGCTCGCCCCGGCAGTCCCATGTGAAAGGTAAAATGATACTCTGTGTGCTTTCTACCTGGAAGCTGTGTAAACATCAAATGAAAAATTAATTTCCATTGGACTAAGGACAGCAGATTTTGCCTTCTCATTTCAGAAGACCAGCATATGCCACACACTCACACACACACACACTTGATTTCACTCTGCTGTTCTCATTTCGTCTGCTCTGAGCGGCGGATTCCAGCGGATAGAGAAGGGCAGCCGAGGTGAGAGGCTGAGCTTGGTGTCTCAATGTATCTGCGAGTGGAGTTGATATACAGGTTGTGACCTTTGAGAATCTCATCTCAGATCTTATTCCTCAACACCTGCACCTCATCTCTCCCTCTCCCGGCCCGTCTCCTTTTCTCTCTGCGCTCAGATGAGATGAGACAGATGAGAAACATATTGGAATTGGGCTCAGCCAAATCCGAGCTGCCAAACAGCAGAGTTTTGCAGCGATACGACGCCCGCATCCTGTTTATCATTCAAGACTTCCGTGTCATTTAGACGTGGTGCCAATTCCTCAGCTAAGCTGGGGCTGCCATCTCCTCCACACAGTTGGATGTTCTCTGAAACACTAAATTACATTCATGAAACACCTGAGCAAACGCCGGCTTGTGCTCCCCAGTGGCCGTATTCAAATAAGATCCAATTTTATCCTTGTTTCGAAAGGTTGGACTGGAATAGACCTGCGAGCTCAAGGGTCACGCACACAAACACATACCTGAATACACTCTTTCTTTGTCTCACACAACTCCTGCTGGACGTTGTTGATTGGCATCTTTTCTCCGTCATTGTTTTCAGGTTGTTTTTCGGGGAGACAGAATACCCTTACAATAAATCCAAGCTGCATGCCGTCAGGGCCGAAACTGCGTGGGGAAAATATTCATCCATTTAAACAGACTCATTCATATGCATGAGATACGCATCCTGCCACCTGGCCAAAAGGACCGCACCTGGACACAACAGAACACATTCACAATCATTATTAGTGTATTATTAAGCAGTAAAAGATATCTGGACTGCTGCTGCATCCTAATTTCTTCCGTGTCCAAAATCCTAGCATGGTGAATATAGCATGCCAAGGATTTCCATGCATGCCGATATTTCCCATAACCACTTGCACTACGTATGAGGAGGAGCGTATAAAAATTTGCTAAAAATTCAGTGAAATATGATTGGAAAATACAGATGTCAAAGAGATGGTCCACCCTAAATCCGAAAAAAAAAAAAAATTATTTACCCCCATTATCCAACTGTAATCCAACACCCCACTATGTTGTCCAACTATAATGTAAACTTACTGAAACCTCTAGGATCTTCTTTGTATTGTAACCTGTAAATAAACAATGTAAAAGGGACAATAACATATTTTTGTGTGTGTCAGATCTTAATACTTTATTATTATTTAGTATTTATTTAAATGTATTTTATTTTAACCTGTAAATAAACAAAGTATAATTGACTAATTCAGAAAGAGGCAAAAAAATTACAAAAAATAAATAAGAAAAATGTAAGATCCTGCAAAATATCTAGGTCACTAATCATATATATATATATATATATATATATATATATATATTTTTTTTTTTTGAATAGTGACCTAGAAATTTTGCAGGATCTTAAATATTTCTTAATAATTTGTAGTTTGTGTCACATTATATATATATATAATATGGGGGTGGGGGGTTTTGTTAACACTCACCAAGATCTAAATACAGCAAAATAAAATAAAAAAAAAAACTATTTAAGATAGCTGTTTTTATATGAAAATATTTTAAAATGTAATTTTACCATATAAGAAAATAAACCCACACAAACTGACTTATTCTGAAAGTTAAATGATTAGTAGTGGTATTTTATTATGACTTTAATATTTTATTTTATTTCTTATTTTGTAATATTTTTTTACTTTATTATAAAATTATTTTAATCTAAACCTTAATAAAAGATTTTTTAATAAAAAAATCTTTAAATCTCATCAAATGTCTACATGTAAAGCTTTTTAAACAATTTAAAATTGGCTAGAGAAGGAACAGCTCTCATAAGAACATTGCTTTAAATAGCTAAAACTTAAAAAAAAATAAAAAATAAATAATGAAAACCTGGTCATTTGATTATTGAAAAGACACCACAAAGTATGTGTCATAATTAAAAATAAAATGCAAATGATTATTAGACAGAAAACAAACTCAGTATAAGACTTGCAGAATTAAAATAAAACTGCAGATGCAGCACAGAAAAAGTGATTCTTTTCATTCTGGAGTTTGTTGTGGGCACTCACATCAACCTAGGACACTAGGAGACAAACCTACCCAATATAACACCAGCTTCCAGCCATCTCGAGCGCGCCTTACAGCGATTCTAGTTTCTGGGCGACCTGTAAAGTTTTAAACCCCTGATAGCGTGTTACATCCAGAGCCGATACAGCAGCGACGTGATTGATAAGGTGTTTCTTTCCCAGCCCCTCTCGCGCTGGAAGCTTAACTCTTTCTTCTGTGGGTTATGAGGCTCTTAGCTGCACCAACATGAAAAGGGGCTCATGGGGGACTCCAAGCTGGAATATCTGAGACAAGTTTTAGCTTCGGGCGGGATGAGTCTTAGAGAGCTCTCCTCCAGGACTTTCATGTTCAGCCCGGCGCTACATACAGCACTCTGTTTTAGACTGCAGGGAGTGATCGTCTGTCTCACAACCGCGAGTGCTATAAAACGTATTCGCCGGGCACAAAAAGCTGACCCCTCATTTCAGGTCTCATTCAGGTCTTTGTTGCGAACAGTGGTTTCTTCTTTTTCAAACCTAAATGGATTCTTCAAAAAACCTGCTTCTTGTTTAAAAGCACTAACCCTTTTGCAGACAATTGAGAGTGTCTGAGAATAACAATGACTGTGTGTGTGTGTGTGCAGGTGAACACAGATGTGCTTTTGTGTGTGTACTTGAGCCCTTCGACCCTGGTTTCTGTGGCAACAGCATCAATAAGACCGCCGTGGAGCTGGGTTCACTCCTGGGCGTCTTGACTCTCGGCAGTATACCTGCATTCCCACCTCAGGGTCTGTATATACTCATGCACACACACACATACTCGGTTCTGTTTTTCCCACTGGGACAAATTTATTCTCTCATCAGCTTTCTGCGCTGTGACTCTAGGTTTGACCTCAGCAGATGGGCTCTGTCTGTAATGTACGCCGTTGAAAGTGTGAGGTTTGGAGGCATGCTGAGAAAGAAACGTTATGATAAACGGCCCTGTTTCATCTTCGTTCATCAAATGGGGATTATATCGTACAGCAAGGGCTTGATACGTGAAAATATACTTAAAGATCAAAATGGTGTTGCTTTATTTTGTTCAGTCTTCAAACTGCAGGTCGAATGTGTCCTGCTGACCTTCTATTACTACTTTTAATTAGTTTGAAATCCTTCACAGTTGCAGCTTGAGAGAGTCTCCTGTGTCTTATTTTCACCTGAGCGTGGCTTCTGAAAGGTTCTCCAAAAATATAACAAAAAACATGTCGCTGTTTTTCAGGTTTCATGTTTCATTTGCATGTATAGTGTGTGTTAGAGGCAGAAAGAGACAGGGTTTTTTTCCCATTTGAAAAGTTATTTCCATACCAAAGAGCTCTTCTGTTTGAGAACATAATGAAACATCACAGGAGGACCGTGTGAATGCAGCAGCCAACTTGCAAATGAATTAAATCATCTAGAACCCTGCAGGCAAACCGGAGAGGAAGAGGCCCGTGTCATCGTCTTCACAGCTGTACAATTCCATATCCTCATCAATTAAGACATCTTTCCCCAGTGGCGAAAAAACCTGTTAGCCAAATACAAATCAAAGGAATTAGTCACCACAATACATTTATTGTGTTTAAAAAACATTGATTTCACACATTCACACCTTTGTGGAGGCATCTATTCAGTATAATTGTTTATTTTTATAATACGCTACAAAGTCGCACAGTTTTCTTATCAAAATAAATTTTGATATCAAAACACACAGACTGATTATGTATTTTTTCCAGGTAAAATTTTACAATTGTATTAAATTCTGAGAAAAAAAGGCAAAATTGCAAGATAGAAAGTAAGAATTGTGATATTTAAACTAGTAATTATGAGAAACAAAAAGATAGTTAGTACATATTTTACGTTTTGGCTTGATACAACCTCAATCGTACAAATTCATACAATTTTTGCTAAATAATGCATATTTTATGAGTTGACAATTCTTATGAATCTGTACAAATGACCTACACTTAACCCTGTCCATAAACCTACCTGTCAGTGAGGCCGTACGAATACGTATGAATTAGCCACATTGTAAAATACATACGAATTGGTTGAGAGACTGTGGAAAATATGAACTTTTTTTTAAATATTTTTATATTTTTCATAAAATTGCAAGACACAAACTCAGAATTGTGAGTTATAAACTTGTCTTGCGAAGAAAAGTCAGAAAAGAAAGATTAAAACTTGCAATTGCGAGAAAAAAAGGTCTTTTTTATGTGTAATTCCAAGGTGGAAACCAAAAAACGAAGATTTGCAAGAAATAAATTTGAATCTTTTTCTGAATGACTCTTTTTCTCAGAAGTGCGAGTTTATAACTTGCGATTGCTAATTTATATCTTGTAAAATTTAATTGTGAGATAAAAAGTTGCAATTATAACTTTTGTTTTAAATTCAGCTGCGAATTACACGTCTATAAGAGTTCTATAAAAGTCTCAATTACATTCGTTAAAACATTGATAGTCCGCTTTAGACATTCTTCTAACAGTAAGTAACTTTGCAACTAGCAGTCATTATTAGAAGACTATCTGCTTAATATCTTCTAACACCTCTCAGCTCTGAGAGTTAGTAGATATGCAGTTAATTAGTTGCAGGTACTCAAAGCAGTTCAGTAGTTACAACTTTACTTATAGTTAGTAGATAGAGCCGACTACCAAAATAAAGACCAACCTTATCTTCTTTTGTTTATCTTGAGGGGGAAATAGGCTTCCATAAATACTAGTTAATTTGTGCATATTACCCTAGTAGCATTTCACTTTTGTTGTGCGGAAAAAGCAGTTTGGTTATTCTGCAATACATATTTGGAACAACATGAAAGTAAATAGATTATAATTTACAACAGAATTTTAATCTCTGGGTGAAATATTAATTGCATGTTACGAGCGGTAGAGACCGCTAAAGATTCAAATGTATGTTTGGTTTAAATCCAGACAGTGCATTATGCAGCTGTCAGCTGTCATGTGAAGGTCGGAAAACTTCACCATCAAGACCCATCTAAACTTTGCGAAAGATTTCATTGCGGTCGGAACTACTGATGGATTTCAGATCAGTTGTTAGTTTGTGCCTTTCCTCTTCAATCAGCTAAACCACAAACGACCAGCTGCCCGAGGCTACGAATGACTCATCGTGTGCCGGCCTACGTGAGAGTTCCTCTTGTCAGGAAGAGTGTTTTAATCCTTCGTCCCAAGGCCCATCCGCTGCTCTCGCCGACTGAGGTTCAGAGGTTTGCTTGACACTGCAGAGTCTGCGTTTTCGATCGCAAGAGCCCATTTGAGAGAAAGATAGAACATAAGGGAAAAAAAGTGGTTAGTGATGAAATCCATTATTTAATAGACTTCAATGGGTGTGATATTTGATGTGCTTTTCAGAACTTTGACATGCAGAATGATTTAACTTGACTTAAAGTATAAGGATCGGATGTCACAAGGACTTATTTAAGGTAAAGTGCTCAATAATGGAAATTATTCGAAATTTATAAACACTGGACTAATACACATTTAAGCACCAATGAATATTCCAATAGCTTTGAAATTGAATATTTACAGGCAACTTTTTTAAGATCCAGAAACTTTATTAAATAATACAACTCTCTAAAGGACATTGCCGTACATTTACTTTTCCTGAAGGAAATGCCAATTCCAACAGTATTAAGAATACGGTTTTACCTAAGCTGAGGTTTTATTCTTTGAAAATGCATAGAATAATGGGTTTTTGTCATGACATATTTGTTGACTGTGCATGACAGGTACCAATCCAGTCAAATACTTCAGTGATGTCATTACCATCAAATACATTTTAAATGCTGAACATTCTATTAAATGTCAGTTGGAATTTTAAAAAGTTAAAGGAATACTCACACCTAACATGATAAATTCTGCCTTTATTTACTCACCATTATGTCGTTCAGCTTTTATGCTGTTATTTTTCTGTGGAAGATAAAAAAAAGATGATATTAGAGAGGGATCAATCTTTAAAGCTCCAAAATTGTCATAAAAGTCCTATAATAGCAGCCCACAGGTTGTTTCCTATATTCTGAATTTTAATACTTGCAGCTAGATCTTTAAAACAAACCCAAATTGAAATGTTTGAAGGAAATCAATGCTTTGCTGGCTTGCAAACACTAATGATTCTGTTTCTTTGAGCTTTCAATTTGTTCTTTCCATCCGTCTCCTGGCAGGCATTCAACAGAACTCAAACTGAGATAATTCACGCATGAGGCAATTGCAAATAAATCATCTGAATTAATTAGAACCACTTACAGTTTAGATCAAGCAAATTCTAAACTCAAAAATCTTGTGACTGTGGCTTTAAACAGCAACAAAAGATTCAACTGCGCGTCACACAACAGGTATCTAAATATTTTGTCTCTTGAAGCATTATTCAAACTTAAAATTAATGTTTTTTGTATCTTAGCATACACAGTTCGATCATTTGGAACCAATTCTATTTTTATTCTAATTTGCATAACATTCTCATTTGAATCAGTTCCGCGATATGGGTCAAATACAGATTGTTACCTCTGTGTGGCACGAGTTATGCTGAGATCTGCATTAAATAAATTGAGGCCCTATTATTTTTCCAATTAGGTTTTAGGCAAACGTGATTAAAAGATAAGTGCGAAAACGCTGACGTTCCCCTCCAGTAGACTGGAGCGCATCACTCTGCCTCAAGCGAAACCTTTGAACAAACAACAAAGGTTTGAACCTCTGAGCCAAATAGCATTAATTTGAATGCTTTCCGGCTCAATATATCAAAATGAATGTGCATTTTGCCAGTAAAACATGGTAGTCGTAAATAATTGCTAGTTTCACAAACCACAAATCTGGCAGGTTATAGTGACATCTGATAATGAAACTACATTTTTACATTCTCTCGTGCAAACAACTCCACCATGGAGCTAATGTTCTGCAAAGTTGCCAGAAACATTGGCATTATTAGGATGCCATCTTGGCGTGGGCTTTTGGATATGCAGTGTGGCAAACCTGATATCACTATGAGAAGGAATACAATCTGGCTTTGAGAAATGATTTTGCCATTTAAATGTAGACTGTAAAAATTATTTCTATTTTCACTTCAGTCATTATATTGCTGTTTCTTTGGCTTTTTCTTTTCTTTTTTGTTTTTTCTTTTAATACTAGCAATTTCTTAGAAACTGATTGATAGTATATTTAAAGTGGCCCTATATAGGCATTTCATGCAGTGTGTAATGTAGCTGTATGTAAAGTTATGTACAATTATCTGCAAAGTTGTAAATCCAAAAGTGCATGATAAATAAAGTTATTATCTCCCAAAATGAAGAATCAACTCTATACAGCCAAAACAAGTTGTTAGAAATTTAAATCTACACGGCTACACGTCATGGTCTAATTTCACATTTGCATAATTCCTGTCTATGTTCTACAATAGTGCCTTTCACACGGCTTTAGTTCCAGAACTATAAGTACAGTACTAAAGTACTGGAACTATTTCCCAGTACTATTTAAAAAGGTGCATTCACACCAACAGTGGGTACTAAGAAGTGAAGTAAACCGGTCGAACAAAGAATAACAACGTGAACAACAGGAGCATGGAGGATTTTGTGATTGAAGCTGTGTTTTTGTTGTGTCTCGCGGGTTTCACAATAATAGACATGGAATGCCGACACTTAGTTCATCCAAAAGAAGTTCCTGGAACTCGTTCTTAGTTCCTGTGGTGCGGAAATGCAAAAAAAGGGGGTAGCACCACAATTAGTTTGGGTATTATGAAATAGTTGCGAAAGCCCCTCTTGGCCTGCCTCGAACACCTTGACCTCGCAAACAAATACGTAATTTTACTGATGACTGCTGTATGCAGGAGATCAATCACAACAGACTGGGCCATCTGTCCAATCAGAGCAGAGTAGGCTCACAGAAGGGAGGGGTTTAAAGAGACTGAACTGCTTCTAACGAATCGTTTGAAAAATTGCTGGAAACTAAGGTGATTTTAAAAATATATTTTATAAAATTCACCTTGCATGCATGTAAACCTATTATAGGAGACTCCCAAAACATTATTAGGAGCCTTAATAGGAGCGCTTTATTATACATCTACGAAGAAATTGTAAGTAACCGGTTAAATCAAATGTAAAATTTTAAATTAGAAAACAATAGTAAAATGTACTCCAATGATCCAATAAACATACTCCAATAAAATAGTAAAATGGTCCAAACTAATCTTTGTGTAACAAAAAAAAAAAAGTAAAATAGATTTACAGCATATTAATCAGTTAAACAAAGTTTAACACTTAAAGTTTTTCAGTGGCACAGTTTAAAACCTCACTCGATTTTTATATTGGCCAGGTCTGGACTCCTGAACAGCAATTCTCTAAGCGCAAAGTCATTTAGTTTGTTCCTCAGTGTTTCGGTGGTCCCCGAACACGCTTTAATTGAAATTGTCCCCCATTGTTCACGCCGACAGTTTTGATTTACAGAGATAAGCGACTTTGCCGTGACCTTGGCGGGCTGTGACATGGGTCATGGGCTTAGGTGCTTTTGCAAGCATCCTCAATCAACTCGGACTGGCTCGGATTAAACCGCACCATTGGCCCACAAAGATTAGTCCTTTATTTGCTCCATCGTCTCTTTCTTCTCTGGTGGCGGCATCCTGAGGAAGGGGGGAAGGAAACGTGTAAACAGTGCTTCAGTCAGCAGCTTGGCAGCCCCTTTAGTTCCAAATGACCAATGATATTGATTACATAACACTGCGTGGTCCACTCCACTGCCCTTCTATTGTACGCGCTTATCAAACGAGGTGCACAAAGCAAATTCATTTACTGTTTACTGTCCCTGAGAGGGTGGAGTCCATGTGTGAAAACATTCAGTGACATGGGGCTTCTTAGGTTCTTTTCATTAAATAGAAATAAATATCTCTTTGTTTTTGGAGCCAAACGTAAAAACAAAGCAAAAAACAACCAATTATACCCAAGGAAAGTAGGAATAAAAGTTATTTTCTTGGTCCATATCTGATTACATTTTGGCCACAAAACAATGGTTGAGTACCACCATTTAAAAGTCATGGATAGACATTGTAAGCATTTCACTTGCATTTGTTGTAAAAAATAGTGCACAAACAGGAAAATCTATGCTGGCAAAATAAGTAGTAATTTCGAGCTAAAAAAAAAGTGAAGAATGCCACAATTTCCACAAAAAGTAATTCATCAAGCCCTCGTCTAGTGATCCCAATGCTCCAAACAGTACTTAAACATCTAAATGAACTTAATTGGTATCTTTTCGGAGATGCATGTTTGTAAGAAATAAATGAGTCTTTAAGGCATCTTAACTTATTACTTCTAGCTAAAATACCAGTGCATAGTCCATAATAACTTCCTCTAGTGGAAAAGTCTACCCCGTTTTCCTCTCAGATTAAAATTCACCCACATTTATGTTTAGAACTGTTTTTACTTTTTAATTGTGTTCCAATGGTTGAGCAAATGATATAATGTTAAATTTCCTCAAATCTGTTTTGATGAAGAAACGAACTCATTTAAATATTGGATGCCACGGAGGAGAGTCTTATTTAATCTTATAAAATTGTAATTTTGGTGTGAACTATTCCTTTAAAGGGTTTTTAAGCTATATGCTACCAGTTTTAAAATAACACAACTGAATGTTTTAATTTTGGGGTGAACTATCCCTTTAAACGGTTACCGCACCAATCACACGTCAAATGTATTCGTTCACTCCTATCATTAGAGCGAGTGAGTGTCACTGAAGTGTGAAGTAAGTTTATTTCACATTAACTGAGTTCATTCTAGTGACCTTGCTTACTGTAATTAATATTAATTACCTGCCACACATCTTGTTCTGTATACATACTTGGCCGAATCTTTGCTCTCCTGCTTTCAAGCTTCATAACATAATGAATTATTGAAAAGTCATATATTCCTCAAGCCTGGTCAAGAGAAAATTGATCGTGCAGGATAAAGCTGTCAAGCTGCTTATATCGGCCTGTAGCTGCTTTACTGTAGCATTTCAATCCAAATAATCGAATGATTCACAGTGGCTATTGATCCAATGAATGAATTTATGAACAAAATTAAAAGTGCAGGGTGTGAAATAGGTAGCTATGAATAACGTTATAATTATTAAAAGAAATAAAACTATACTGGAGATTAAGTCCTTGGCCTGAAAGCATGAGTTATTTATGATTTTGGTACAGAAAATCAGCCTACAAAAAATAACAGATATTTACCAGATACTTTTATCCAAAGCGACATTACATTGCATTGAAGGCATACATTATTTATTAGTTCATGCATTCCCTGGAAATTGAACCTTTGACCTTTGTGTTGCAAGCACCATGTTTGAGTTGAAGGAATACATAA
>JAUCNO010000191.1:1907701-1931746 GCA_032353835.1 Enteromius viviparus
CCCTCTATGTGCTGGAACCCACATAAATCTTATTTCTATTCCTAATTTATTTAATCTGAATAGGCATTCAAATATTTCTATTATAATATCAGCTCTGTTTTCATTTGTTCTTGCATTAAATGTCATCAATGCTGATAAAGAGTCTGTACATATTATACTTTTTTTAAATCTATTTTGTTCAATCCAATCCAAACTGAAATAAATTACTGATAAAATTAAATTGAAATAAAATACTGATAATCCATCTGGTGTTCTTAAGAAAATAGATGCATGTACGTTTACGCTATGAATCGGGTATATCGGGTATCGGGTCTTAATGAAGACTTTATTTTCAAGAAATAGCGTACATACACTAGAAAATAAACGTTGATTAGCAACATAAGCAAACTTATTATTTTATATATTATTTATTTTACCAGCAACACTAGCAAAACCAGCAAATTTAGTTATTTCGCGTTGTTGTTATTATAATGGCAGTGACCAATTTATATATTAAAAAATAATTTATATGTGCTTTTGTGATGCCTATTTATATTTTGTATTTAAACTTATTCTGTCCACGGAGATCTCTGAGAGCGACAGGGGCTTTTATTTTGAAATCATCCTCTCTGCAGGTTTGCGGAAGTTCTCGCTGCTGCCTTCGAGCTCTGCTGGTCATATAAGTATAGTATTTAACCATTAGAGGGCGGCAGACCAATTTGCTTTGAAATTAGGTTCTAAATCAAAGGCTGTTTATTTTTCTAATTAACTATTTTTATTTTAGGATTTATTTATTTTTTACCCCGCAAATGTAGTTATTTCGTGTTGTTGTTATTATACTGGCAGTGACCAATTTATATATATTATAAAAAATCATTTATGTGTGCTTTTGTAATGCCCATTTATATATTGGGCCGGTTTCCCGGACTAGACCTTTGCTAATTAAGGACATTTCAGAATTTTTAGAAACATGTCTTACAAAAATGCATGATCTGTGAGCATTTTAAGACCAAACAATGGCAATAATGTATTTTAAGATATCTCAGTGCAAGCTTTTTCCAGTTTATACAGCTCTTAACATTTATTTTAATCTAGGACTAGTCTTAAACCCTGTTCGGGATACTGCCCCATTATGTCCACCGAGATCTCTGAGAGCGTCGATGGGCTTTTATTTTGAAATCCTCCTTGCTGCAGGTTTGCGGAAGTTCTCGCTGCTGTTCGTGCAGTGGTGCTTGTAGCCTGAATGTACATACACACTCTCATATACACATACACGGTTGTCCGCACAAAAAGGCTAACAAAGCACACGTAAACATCATATTCCCGGACTTACACCGCTGTTCTTTAGAAAAGGCCGAAGGAGACCCAAACAAGGTGTGATGTTGTTTACTTCTCTTTTGTTGGTTCTTGTTGTGGAGCTCAGTGTTATAAAGTGCATGCAGAGGCCTATTACAGCCATCATATGCAAAAACCACAAATGCATTTACGTTACGCAGTTTAATTCTGCACAAATACTAATGGAGGAAAGGGGCTTCGCATCCTTTGTGGTTTGTACCGCCTTCATTTAAAGATAAAGATAAAAAGTGGCTAGAGGACTGACTCATCTTTATCCATCACACTGGGCCTGTGCTTGCGCAAAAGTACTGAGCTGTGTCTCAAACCAACTGAGCAACCTACCCAGGGAGCGGTTTTGCCCAATCATAGGCATGAACCAGTCATTATTAGTCATCATTATAGAGTGATTCTAGGCCACAGCCCAAATAAAGCCCCCCTGGCATTCAAATTGATGTTCAAAGTTTTGTTTATGAGTTCATATCATATTTAAACATGGGCTGCAGGTGGATAAACTTAAGAGATTCTGCTCTGATCTTGTTGCTGTATCTTTGCTTGTGCAAGTATAATTTGACTGTGCACTGCATTGCGGTGAGTTTGGGCTGTTATCTATATTCTCATTTACAGGTTCAGTAGTTTCTCATGAAGTGAGTGAAAAGCATTACCAAGCATGCATGTTGCTCTGATTTCTTATTAGTTCTCCCCTGAACCTTTTACTAGATATTAAAATGTCACTGAGCTAGCCTTATGATAATTGTGAGATGGCATCAGCTTGTGTTTTCTTGTAAATGACATTAATAATAATATTAATATTAATTATAGACATTTTATTTAAAATATTTTAAAATTAACATTAATTATAGGAGAGATACGATTAAATAAGATTTTAAAAAACTTTATAAAGGTTATACATTTAAAAATTATATTTATTAAAACTATTAAAAATTATATATTTAATTTATAAATAAACATAGGCAGCATCCAAGTTCCTTAATAATAAATGCAAGTAATTCACTCTTTTATATTTTGTTTATTTTTATTTGATGATTAAAAAAACACAAATATATAAAATTACTTAAAAAAATTAAATTAAATTCACTTATCTGTCTTACTTAATTAAACCTTATTCTTAAAAGAAAAAAAACCTCAGCTAGATGATGTCTCCTGCAGATAATTTAGTACAGTATTGTTGAACTTGTCAGTAAATCTTATTTTTTGATTTCTGACAGCTTGCAGCAGTTTTTGCTAGTAATGCACACATTAGGTGTTCAACAACAATCAATGGTGTTAGCATAACATGGCTGTAATTGATGACATGCAGCTCCTGTGACGTGAATGTTTAGATGCATCTATTTGCATCTGTCTCAGCGAGCCATGGCATCTGTCTGGGTTCAGATTTGTGTTGAGTGTGGTCACCAGGTCAAGGATTTGGCTAACTTGCACAAGCTGAATGGAGATTAACTGGCTGGACTTATGGTCCTCTGACGCACGGGTCCCACAAGCTGCGGTATTCAGAGCATATGTGGCACAATAATAGGAATAATTATTATTAATGACAGGGTAATTGTGGGAGGTTATGGCGAAAACTGCAGCATTTACGAATGGCTTGTATTTAGGTTAGAATATTTATTGTGTTCCTGTTTCATCTTATATGAAGCGTGCTGGAGTTGTAGTGCTTTATGGAGGAAGCTAGCAAGCAGCTGTATTTAATGAAGATATTTTTGCTGAACATTTCCTGTTTTCTTTGACGACTTTGTGGCATTTGCACTGTTCGAGACACGTGTGTGTGAATCTGCAGTCTACAGGCGTTCAGCTAGTGGCACATGGTTACTACAGAGTGTGCAATGCGTGTATTTTATTTGTTGTATATGCAGGGTGCAGTTGATGCAGATTTGGTCTGAGTCTGGTTTGTTCAGTGTGATGATGATTCTGGGTTCCACTCTTGAACTTTATCTACTGATCTACTTCTTTATATGTCAGTTGAAATGTCTTAACTTGAGTTTCACAGTTTTGTTGTTGGTGGTGAGCACTGAACTTATGCTTATTGCGGTTGACTTGTGTAGTTTTTGTTTGTTCTAGCCAAATCATTCTCTTGACTGTTTTTTTCCAGTAGTTCATTCTTTCATTTGTTTGTTCTGTTTCTAGTTCTGTCTTTTACCTTCCTGTATCAAACAGTAACACACAACACTAGAAAGCACAAGTTCATGGGCTTGATTCCCAAAGAAAGCACGTTTAAGTCACTTTTGATAACATTTGGATAATCATCTGTTGAATCAATTATTTGTTTGACGTTTTGTTGTTTTTTTGTTGTTACACTTTTCATGTTTCCTCTTTAGTTCCTTATTCCTGAATTAACCTAACGTATCATTGGTTTGTTCATTCCTTCATGTTTTCCATTTGTTAATTCAGTCATTATTTTAGTTCATTCATCATTTTAAAATTTAATTTTGTTCATTTGCTTTTCCAATTGTTAATGCATTATTTACTGCAGTCTATAATGCATTTTTTATTCCTTTCATCTATACATTATTTCATGCTTTTATTTTTGTTCTATAGTCGATTCATCTGTTCATTATTGAATTAGTTTGTTATTTTATTATTTTATGTGTTTATTGTTTTATATGTTTTCAGTTTGTTTCTTAATTAAATTTTTCTGTTTGTTTGTATGCATCATTTTTTTGGTTTTGTTCATTCACTTTTTCTTCCAGTTGTTCATTCTTTTATTAATTTTTCTTGTTCTTTCTTGCTATCTGTGACATTCAAAGCTACATTTTCCTTTATCTGATTTTAAGTTGGTTGTACCTTCTATTATTTGTTATGTTGTTATTTTTTGTTGTTGAGTGTTTGAGGATTATTTTTTGACTTTTACAGGTGGGCTCTCTGCTAACTGTTTGCCCTGGTAACGCGTTGCCATGCCCTTCCCTTTCGGTAAGTCTCACAAGTGTCCAGCGGACATTGTGAAGAATCTAAAAGACAACATGACCATTCTGGAGAAGCAGGACATTTCAGACAAGAAGGCTGAAAAGGTACTACTAAAGACCTATGAAGTGTGTTCAGACATCTGCAATGTGTTCGAGTTTGTACTATTATCCATTAAAATCCATTAATAAGAGGGGTCTGTGTCTGCAGGCCTCTGAAGAGGTGTCCAAATCTCTGCTGGCCATGAAGGAGATTCTCTACGGCACGAATGAGAAGGAGCCCCAGACAGAAGCCGTGGCTCAGCTCGCTCAGGAGCTCTACAACAGCGGCCTGCTCAGCATCCTCGTTGCAGATCTGCAGCTCATCGACTTTGAGGTGCTTTTATACACTTTACAGTTTAATTAACTAGGTCAGAAAATGGCAGAAAGTTGCAGAAAGTTACTTGAAATCTTTTAAAAAAAAAGACATTTACATTTATTCATTTACGAGACACTTTTTTTGCAGAGTGAGTCAAAACAACCTACGCCTGACAAATGAATCATTGTGATGTGGAGGTGTTCAACCTTTGTGGTTTTGAGGCTGAAATGACAGCTGCTCAGTTATAAACATTTTAGAATTATGTATAGCCATTAAAATTAGTTGCGTTATTTATTTATATAAATCAAATTGTATATAAAAAAAAAGCCAAATGAAAATGTAAGTAATTAGCAACATAACATTCTGTAATTGCATGCTTGTGTTTCGATCAGTTGAGCTTTTCACAAACTGTTGTGCATGTTATTTATGTTCAGGGCAAGAAAGATGTGGCACAGATCTTTAATAATATTCTGAGACGTCAGATCGGCACACGGACACCTACGGTTGAATACCTGTGCACTCAACAAAATATACTTTTCATGCTGCTTAAAGGGTGAGACACTACACAGATACATTCTGAAGACATTCATCTGATTTATTTTATATATATATATATGACCTGAAATTCTGCAGTTGTCAAAATAAGAGGCTTTTCATCTCACTTGTTTGGTGACTAATATGAGGTTGTTCTAATCCTAAAATAACCCTATGGGAAAACTTGAGCTGTGTGGGTACATCAGCGATATCTTCTGAAATGTGAATATTTTGGTAGTTTTCTGTCAAAATATAAATTTTGTTATCACCCCAGTGCTGTTTTAGACTTTCTAAGGAACACAACTTCAGATGCTTAGACATGTTAATGCTTTTCTATACAATGCAAATAAGTGGTGACCAAAGCTTAATCTCAATAAAGCTGCCATATGACTTCAAATGAGTATAGATTACTCTTGTGGTGCCTTTTTTTAATTTTTGGAGCTTGACAACATTGACAACTTGATTTTTATCGTATGGAAAAGAACTGAGCAGCATGAACGTGAGCATGTTTCTGATGTTGAGTACTGTCCTTTTTAAGTCAAGTCACTTTTATTTATTTAACGCTTGTACAGATTGTAGCAAAGCACTGAACATTATCAATAGAACAACAGAGTAATGGTAATGTATAATTACGAGAATTAAACTTTATTTTATTTTAAACTATATTTATTTTAAAGTTACGAGTCACCAGACATCGCTCTGAACTGTGGGATCATGCTGAGGGAATGCATACGGCACGAGCCTCTGGCCAAGATCACCCTCTCCTCCGAGCAATTCTACGATTTCTTCAGATACGTGGAGATGTCCACCTTCGACATCGCCTCTGATGCATTTGCCACTTTTAAAGTTAGTGTTTTTGTAAATATACAAGCTTTGATTGTTTGTTTTGTCTGAAGGGCATCTTTATTTATTTCATGTTCGGATGCACTGTGTAATTATTACGTCTGGTGAGCTCCATTTGTTTTGTTTTCTTCCAGGACTTGCTGACGAGACACAAACTGCTCAGCGCTGAGTTTCTAGAGCAGCACTATGACAGAGTGAGTCACGGACTCTTCTCTCATTGGTTTGCTTTCTGTCATTGTCTGTTGTTTTTGGATCTGATTGGATCTGTCAATCAATCTGCAGTGGGTTCTTCTCAGAACCGTTTGTTCGCATTTAATGTGGAAATCAATGCAATTGGAAGTGATTTGAATTTTGAGTGGACCCATGGAGTATATGGCATCTTATGCCTATCTTTAAAAAGGTCTTAAGGCATAACAAAATACCAAGAAATGCTACTAGAGCTTTTCTCAGAAGAGCTACCTTCATGTCATCATAGTTGCACAATGACTTTTGCTTTTCTTTTTCTTTTTTCATGCATGAAGTCAGTTCCCTTCATGTTCTTTAGATTAACTGTGGATTGCTTTCTGTAACATTTGGCAACCACGTGCCCAAATACATTTAAACTCAAAAAAATTATTTCTTGCAAAGGGCTTTGGAAATAAATAAATGCTGCTTTAATGTGTTTATTGTATTATCTCTTTCCTGTGTTTTTCCTGTGCTCCTCAGTTCTTTAGTGAATATGAGAAACTTCTTCATTCAGAAAACTATGTGACTAAGAGGCAATCACTAAAGGTAAGAAATGGGTAAATCTTTGTGTTGGTTGTGCTTATTATTTTATTTTTGTAAATATATTAAATCTCTCATCAAGGCTTTAGTAATTTGACCCGAAAATACAATAAAAACAGTAAAATTGAGAAATATTACAATTGAAATGATCATTTTAAAATGTAATTCATTGCTGTGATGCAAAGCTTCATTCATTTTTCAGCATCATTACTCCAGTCTTCAGTGTCTGATATGCAAATTTACAGCTTAAGAAATAGGTTTTGTTTAGTTTTTCTATCCTTGATATATCTATTTATGTGCATAGTTGCTGTGGTATGCTACTCTATAATGCATTTAAACTGAATTCTGTGCCTGTTTACTATAGACCACTAGATCTTTGTGTTTCTAATGTGTTATGTTGTTTCTCTTTGTCTCAGCTTTTGGGAGAGCTGCTTTTGGACAGGCACAACTTCACTATAATGACAAAGTACATAAGCAAACCAGAGAACCTCAAACTCATGATGAACCTACTGAGAGACAAGAGCCGCAACATCCAGTTTGAGGCCTTTCATGTATTTAAGGTATGAACTGTCAGCTGAATTTCTCAGTACAACAGGAAAACTTCCCTCAACCTTTAATAAAAGTTCTTTCTCCTTGCTTTTAGGTGTTTGTGGCCAATCCCAACAAGACCCAGCCCATCCTCGACATCTTACTGAAGAACCAGACCAAACTCATCGAGTTCCTCAGCAAGTTCCAGACCGACCGCACAGAGGATGAGCAGTTTAGCGACGAGAAGACCTATCTCATCAAACAGATCCGAGACCTCAAGAGGCCAACACCGCAGGACGCTTGAGAAGGCTCACAAATGTATACGAATGCATAGAGGACGTCTAGACAGTGTTTTAGGCAGCGTCTGGACGATGTTTGGCTCTCTGGGACGTTGAGTGGCCGCAGCACTGGGCATGTTTTTGTGTTTTGCAGGAACCGTTAAATGCCATTTGAGCTCGGTGGGAGCGGGAATATGATGACGAGGATGAAAAGTAGTCTTGCTTCGCTGGACATTCAACCTCTCCCCCTACAATGTTTTATTCTCATGTTTCAAAAAAACGAGCAAAATGAACAGAAAAGACGGATGTAGATGCTGCTGCTTTATTGCACATAAAGGAGGAGGGTTTTGTACCTCATACACAAGCATACACTCAAATGTCTGTTGATGCTAATTGGATATTAATGAATTTCAGGAAATCTGACATCATGCAAAAAGCACTTAAAAGCACTCCTGTCAGCTGTTTTGCTCATTGTTGACTACGTGAACAACTGCAAATGTGACGCATAAATCTGATCATGCTTGGCACATTTTGCTTATCCTGGGTTAGTGAAGTTGTACATAGGCTTTTTTGTCTTTATGGTTGCTATCAGATTCATTTTCAAAGGCGGGAATGAGTGAATATGTTGACTGAGGGGGGTTTAGTGATTTGCTAGAGTGCTGGCTGCGATGTTAACCCTGATTTAACAACGTCTATCATCTCTTCTTTAATCACTGTGCAGAGTGGGTGTAATGGAAAGTTTAGCTTTCTGTGACCTTAAGACTTCTAATACTAGTTTCAGTATAACTCACCCACAACTCATACCTTTTAGTTCATTTGTAGGTTTTCTCTTGTTTGCATAACTGAATGAGTTCATGGGTGAAATCTCACTAAGAAGCATGTCTAGGTCACAGTTCACCCCAAAATCAAAAGAAAAAAATATATTTAGGGATGACTCTCGCAGATTCTGAATACTTTAGTTTACAGTGTCTGGTCTTTATTTTCTTCATTTTCATTAGTCTCATTATTGTCTTTTTTTATATATACATATAACTTAAATTACATTATTTTACTTGTTTAAAGTAAAAAAAAAATTGTAAGTATTACAGTAAAACTGTAAAAAAAGTTTTACTGTAATATATACTTGTATAAAGACCTTTGTAAATTATGCATTACAGAGATTGAGGCAAAATTACAATTCTTAAGATACATAACCACACACAAACTATAATCTCATATATCTTTCTTTTAAATTTGGGTTGAACTGTAACCTGGACAATTCTTTACCGGTTTTGTGTTGTTTGACTAAATACTGTATTACCTTCCTTTCAGGCGGTTTTTAGTTGGGGGGAAAAAATAACGGGTGTGATTTTGCTAGCAGCAGACTAAGCTGAAATGGTTGAGAAACAGCTCATAATAGCACCTGATTGTGGCTGCTGAGGGAAAATTCTAGCAGTCATTTCCTTTTATGAATCTTTTATTTAGATTTGTTTTAACAACAGTGCAGTGGTTGACAGGGGTTGCCATGTAATACTTTGAAACCTGGTGGAAGAATGAAAAACCACACAAGACTGAAAGTGATTTGGAGGGTTTGGTTGATAATTTTCGAATTATGCTTTTACTCACAAAACAGCCACAAATCATCTACCATAAAACCCTTCATTTCTCCTCTGAGCGTTATTCATTAAGAGAACCCTTACTCATTTTCAATGCAGAACATTACCTGAACTCCCATAAAACATGTTCTGCCGAATGTTTACAGTACTGGTCAGAATACCAGGGATTGACATGTCTATAACAGTATTTTATTTTAGTGAAATCTACAATAAACTTTACATAGTCTAAAGATGTAAATTTTTTCATGTTTCAGTCTAAGCATATGCTGTTTATGTGGTGATGGGCGACTCACCGTTGGTTGGCACATGTAACAACAGCCAATCACAGTCATCTTGTATGCCTGACATCATAATGTGCCCAGAGCATTAAGAATTCTGAGAATTAGCAAACTTATCTTGCATATCAGTGCATGTTTCTATCTTGCAGTCTTAGATTAAGCATGGACGTCTTAACGAACCGGCAAGAAACCTCTTGGCCTGCTGTCTGTTCAATTAAAACAGTCCAATCCAACCTATGTAGATCTGGCCTGAGTAATAAGACTTGAGTATCATATGAAATGTCAATCAGTAGCCAGACTAACAGTTGGAAATAAAGTTTGAAATAATATAATTGTTTCTACTGTCTTTTTCTTCTTTGATTAGCAGTGTTTATATACTAAAATGCTAAACTATCTCAATCTATCTTTCTCATTCTTTGTTGCGCACATCGTGTTAACGTATTAGACGTTTTTAATATGGCATATATGAAAGTATATATTAAATATATATATTAATTATATATATATACTAAAAGCCTATATTCGTAAACCCGTGATGTATACGAAACGTGCGCGCGCGTGCTTATTCTGGGTCGCGCGCATCATCACCAGTGTGGCTGGCACTGTGACTTTAAGAGCGATTTTTAAATATAAATATATAAATAAATAATACAGTCATCCGGTCCTTTGTAACAAACGGCAAATATAGTGTCAGAAAGCTAAGGGGTACAAAGGATCTGCGTTCTCGCAAAAAAACTGCGTTTTTTCTCTTCATCATGGTGAAGATCAGCTTTCAGCCCATCACGGGACAAAAAGCCGAGAAAGAGGAGGGTGATGGAGATAAAACTCAGATATTCATACCGCATCCACACGTAAGTTTCGTATTTTGTGTGCATCATCTGAAATGTCACGGAAAACAGCGGTTGAAACGAACCCAAAGCCGAAAAGGAAACAACACCCAGGGTACACCATTTATTGCGTACTTTGATGGGGCGGTTATGATCTCTTGATAATGCTCCTTTAGCTCGCTTTTGTGTATTTTTAGTTTTTTTTTTCTTTTTCTGAAATACAGGAATATTGATGCCCTTTGGTTTCATAACAAGAGGACATGGATGCTGCAGCACCTGCACCAATCACAAATGCATCATTTTCATCTGAGCCATAAAATGTGCACTAGATGTGCTCGAAATGTGTGGATTAGTGTGATATTTGAATGAATTAATTACATAACATTGGTTTAACCCATATAAAATATCTTAAAACATATTGCCCTTAATATTAAAATATATCCACTAAAATGAATTATTTGATTGTTATCATCAAAGCTTTAGATCTTTATTTTTGAGAGCTTACAATAACAAGGGATGAAATTTGACAGTGCAGCACAGGTTTATGTGTCTAGGCAACACACACACATAAGACACAAATCCAATAGAGACAAAATGGCAGATGGCTACGGTGAGGAGAAATGACTTCCGTGAGCTTTAGCTGTTTAATATCAGTGTGTGTATGTGTGGGTTTTGCTGTCTTTAGGGACCAAATGACCTCCTAACTATGAAAAAAACAAGGCGAACCGAGAAATTCATTGCCCACTAGCATCTCTAATTATTCCTTTTGTCAGCATACTATAAAAGATGCAAAAATCATTTTAAATGGGTATGAGTATGCAGTATTTAAAACAAAGGCAGGGAACGTTTTAAGTTACAAACCAATCAGTGACATTAACAGAATGCTTGTACAAAGTTCTCTGCTCTTTAATAACATTCTCAAAACATTAGCGCAGAAATATTATTTAATGTTTTTGGAACAATATACTGAAATATTTTCATCTAATGTTTTTAATCATCACTGCGTCCTACATTTCCTGTGTGTTTTCTATAGCCTTCGTATTTAGTAATAATGTTTTCATAACTTAAAAGGAATAGTATGGCAATGGGAGCAATATCTGGATGACTGTCTGCATGCATGGAGAAGTGTGCAGTCATTGGACACTTTGCTTTCCCATAAGGCCATGGGTGCTCCAGAGCTGAAAAATATAAAACAAGGAAAGGGAAAAAAGATACAGACTTCACTGTTTGTAATGTAGAAAAATCTTTGTTAGTTCGGTTCGCATTTTTTCTAATATCCCAAATATAATTACGTTTGTTTAAAAAAGATAGGCTGATAAGTCAAAAGGAAGTCACTATCATGATATTAAGCCAAACATGCGTGTGAGTGAGTTAAGAATGAGGCCATGTGCAGTTGGCAGATGGGTTGCAAGACTGGGGGCGTTATTAGTCATTGCCTATCGGCATCTCTCATCTAATATTTTCCCACTGTAGTACGAGAGAGAACTGAATAATCCATTCTTGGCTGCTCGGCATACAATTGAGTGTAGTGCCGATTGTAGCACGTCTCCCAGCGTGTGGGTGATCATACTGAAAGTGGCACGGTATTTTGAGGACATGATGAATGCATTACTGCTTTGTGTGTGTCTTTATGTGTCTGCGTTGGGTTTTGCCATCTTGGTAAGGACCAAATATCCCTGCAACCTAAAATGACCTACTTTGTGGGGCCTGTGGTAGGAGCTCATGATGAAAACAACTTTAAATGGGCTAAACGTTAGGCGGTGCGTGCAAAGGAAAATAACAATTTGTAAATGTCCCTAATATGCTATCAATATGTGTGTGTATTTGTAGGTGGAAGAGGAGCTGGTGTTGCCTGTCGGACGGAAACGCTCCTCTCTGAGTGGACTTTGCTGTCTGACAACTGCACTGATTGTCTTCACCTGCAGTTTGATATATGCTTCAATTTATATCTACCGCTACTACATCATTCCTCAGGTAGCACACAATTATATGAGTGGCATGAACCCCAAAACACACTGCACACACTGTGGCTGTCCCAGATGAAATATTGGCATTGTGAAACAATTGTGGTGATTACTGTCACCGTGGCCTTTATTTTTTTCGCATGTTAAAAAATAAATACGACCTCGTGTTGTGTGGAAAAATCTCTGAAATTTCCACCCATCACAAAAAGTTTCAGTTTAGGCTTGTTTTTTTGCGTTTTACATCTGTAGCATGCATCGTGATAGGAAAGGGTCAAGAATGCGGAGGAAAATGGAAATATAAAAAGATATGGACTCAGTGTACAGTGTGCTATTGTCTGAAACACAGCATGATCATCACACAGTGTGTTTCCTGCTAAGACCAACGTTTACTCACCAGCCCCCCCCAAAAAAATCAATGCATGCTAAATCCTAAACCTATTTCCCTCAAGCTCTTCTGCCTTCCTCTTTTGCTGCTTCTACTTTGCACCCATAAAACTATGTGTGATTCATCATGCCCTTTTTGTTTACCACTAGCACATGCTGGTGACATTTTATTCTTCTATAGAAACATGCATTGTAGCATACAAGTCAATTAGTTTCATCATCAGCATGCATGCATGTCTAACCCAAGTTTATTAGATTCACATCACTTAGTGTGATCTGCATTGAACTTATTGGATTGCTAAAATCGTGCAGTGACTTAATGCTTACAGTTATGACTGTATAATTGGTTAAGCTGAAGCCTTTGCTAGTTCTGGTTTTCTATTTTTGTCTCAGCAAGAGCTTCAGTGTTTTGCTAATGGCTCGCTGCTGTGATTCATCCACTATGTGAGTTGTTTGGGTGAATGATTCAATGACTCACTCACTCAACTACTACTTTATAAAATTACTTTGTTTTCCCATATATTGAATGAGAAAACTGCACTGTGTTAAACACAATGGCTTCCGTAGTGAACATGCATTTACTCAATACACTTGAACACAAGTAGATTCAGTATTCCTTAAAATGAATACAAACTAAAATGCAAACTCAGAATATGATAAAAACCTGCAATAAGTAAATTTATTATACATATATATTTTTCCTTTAAGTATTTAATCCCAATTTATTAACCAGTGTCTTTGCTGCTGACCTTCAATGATCCAATTCATAGTAATAAGCAAAAATTTGTTTTGTAATGTTTGTTACTTTTTATGGGTTAACGTAATACTATAATGCAATACTTTTTTAAAAATAACTTTCCCCAATACTGCCCATAAAGGACAACTCAATAGAAAATAACAATGTATTTTAACTGTTATTTTGGGGTATACCACTTTTTGTCTTATCACATTTTTAACCCTGGACCACAAAACCAGTTTTAAGTAGCATGTGTATATTCAACCCAGTCTCATATAAAATTGTAGCGATAGCCAAAAATACCTTTTTTAAATTTTCCTTTTATGCCAAAAATCATTTGGATATTAAGTTAAGATCATGTTCCATGAAGATATTTTGTAAATTTCCTACCATAAATATATTAAAAATTAGTTTTCTATTAGTAATATGCATTGCTTAGGACTTCATTTAGACGGTTTAAAGGCAATTTTTTTCAATATTTAGTTTTTTTTGCACCCTCATATTCCAAATAGTTGAATCTCAGCCAGATATTGTCCTATCCTAACAAACCCTAAAACAATGGAACGCTTATTTATTCAGCTTTCAAATGAAGTGTAAACCTCAGTTTCAAAAAATTGACCCTTATGATTATTTTTGTGGTTAATGTTACAAGCACAGCATATCTTTTTTACAGTGAGACTGTAGATTAAGAGACACCCATTAAAGAAGCGCCCAAAAGACTATTTTTCACCCTATTTGAAAGTTATCTGTTATCTTATGTTGTTTTTATCAGCGCTTTTAGTTTAGGTGATGGTAATATCAAAGCAGTATCAACATATAATTGAAAATCATATATTGTATATGATTCAGGTTCCGGATCAGAGTCGTTTCCACTGCCGTGTCGTGTATGAAGACTCGGTGGCTGCTCCACTGCGAGGGTCTCACGAGCTGGAGGAGAGCGTTGGGATCTACCTGAAGGAAAACTATGAGCAAATCAGCATACCTGTGCCCGACTTCAGCAACACGGACCCTGCTGACATCATTCATGATTTCAACAGGGTAACACACTTAGCTCTCATCATATGTACTAATAACGATACATCAGCAGAATATGTTTTCATGCGATGCGTTTGGGCTTTTAGGGTCTGACAGCTTACCATGACATTGCTTTAGACAAGTGTTATGTCATCGAGCTCAACACTACGGTGGTCATGCCACCACGTAACCTCTGGGAACTGCTCATCAACGTCAAGGTAAAGATGGTTGAAGTGTGAACGATATATATATATATATATACAATATATATGATGTTACCTTTGTATCTTTTTGTAGAAAGGGACTTACCTCCCCCAGACGTACATTGTCCAGGAAGAGATGGTCGTGACTGGTCGTGTTAATAATATGCATCAGCTCGGTCGCTTTATTTACCGTTTGTGTAACGGTAAAGATACGTACAGGCTCCGCCGCCGTACCTCACGCCGTCGTAAGTTTACATATTTTTGTCTATTTTTATCATGTTAATAATAGTGGTCATCAAATATGGATCATTCAAAGGCCATTTCCAATAGAGTGCATCATATCATGTGACTGGAATTGGGTCAAAATTAATAATTTAATGATAGTTCACCTAAAACGGATTTTTACAAACTACGGTATACATTTTTCATCTCAGCAACAAGCAATGAGCTACAAGCCCAATTCGGCAATACGATATTACACTATAATTAATTCTTCATCTTCTTGGTGGGAGGAAACTGTGCTCCTGTGTGGCTTCGCAGCTGCCGTACAAATCTGACTGACGTCCGGCTTAATAGCTCATTACAGCAAATTAGCGGAACAATTAAGCAACACCCACGATAAGGCTTCCTGAATTAAGCAATCAACTTCTCTCTGGTTTACGAAGATCTTTTTGTGAGAATATAATTTGATTATATCCATGACAACCACAAACTTTGGGGAAACTGATATGATTTAGTGGAGAAATTAGAATCTATGCATATTCAATTGTTAGTTCGTATTTTTGTGATTGCATTATGTATTTTACGGTTCTTGTATAGTAATCCTTGGGCTAAATAAATGCAGTGAAAAAATATTTTTTTAATTTGTAAATAAAACTAATTTGGTCACACTTTTTATGTGGCCTTGTATCAAAAAGATGTAGATTTTGCTGCTGTTGAGGTGGGATACGGGTAAGGTTAGGGAGATGGGGGTATGGGTAGGTTTAAGAGTGGGTTATGGTGTTGGGATTATAAATGTAATTATAGATTAAAATATAAGTAAAATGTAAAACATGTATGTACACAATAAGTGCATTGTACCAAATTATTAATTTAAATGTAAGCACCTTGTAAGGCCACCTAATATAAAGTGGGACCACTAATATTAGTTTTTTCCTTCTTTAAAATTTGAATTCAGTCCACTACTTAACGATTTTTTTGCATTATTTGTGAACTAGCATTTTTTTGTTTCCTATCAATGTCTATTATTTATATGTAAAATATGAATTATTTTCTAATATGCAAGTGATTTATATTGTCATTTTAGTACCATAACTAGAGATTTTTAAATAATATTTAACTAATTTAATTTTAATTGCATTTAATTTTATTTCAGGTAATTATAATAATAATAAAATCCAGTTTTAGCTTTGGTTAATTATAATAACCTTTGTGTTTTATAAAAAAAAATTGTTTAACATTTTTTTTTATATTCTTAGGTATCACCAAGCGTGATGCGCAGAACTGTCACCGAATCCGTCACTTTGAGAACACTTTTGTGCTGGAGACAATGATTTGTGAGACTCCGTAAGCTGTTTGTCACTTTGCCCCGCCTACTTCTGATGAGACCACGCACTCTGGTCTCGGTAGCCACACCCCTTTGAAAATCACACTCTTTACCTCTAATTTTTCATGCCTTTACACCCCATTTCTCTCTTTTTGTACTTCTCTCTCTCTGTACCTAGTCATTCATTACAAATGTTCCCTTGACAATGTCTGAACAGTTTGTTTCTGCACATTCGCAATAATGAGCATTTTCAAATCGATGCATTTAAATATGTAACAGTAGCATCTGAAGTCTTTAAATGAGAAGATTACATGGGCATTAATCTGCACAATGCCTGCATGCTCGTACCTGCGTGTAACTGGCTGTTTGTGCTCCATCAAACTGCTCCTCGCTCTCTTATATATTTGTGTATTTTTAGATCTATTCTGGGATAGAGATGCACCGAAACAGCAGCCAAAAATACCACGAAATGACACGAAAAGGATTCTCTAACATCCAATTTCTAAACTGCAAAAATCATTTACTTGGTATTTTTCCTTGTGTACACTATCGGTTAAAAGCACATTATTATAAAGAGAGTTTGATTGTGCTCAACACATTTGCAAAGATAAAGAGTCTTCTTTTGACAAAAGAAAAAGCAATTGTGTGTTTTATTAGGCACAGTATTCACTTTTCTTTCGGTGCATCCCTACTCGTGAATATCCTAACTGATCCTAGAACCCTTAAAGCATCTGATAAAAAAACGCTTCTGTCATTACATTTATCACATGTATTAGTTTACTATGTATCTCGATATTCACTTTGATGCTTCTACAACATGCTTCCTGTGCCACTTCTTCTTTTCTTCCTTTTCTCTCTGCATGCTTTTCAAGACTACACATGCATTGTTTGAGTATTTTCTTATCAAATGAGCAAAGCCTTAGGCCAGATTCATGTCCTGGACTAATGTATACAATCTCAAAAAGCTTTTCGTGTTTATGTGTGTGTTGAAGTTAAAAACCTTGTTTAGTTGGGTGAAGCAAACATGTAAATAAACCAACAAGACCTAGCTATGCTGCATCTTTTTTTGTCATTTCTGGGACCCTGTTTTTTTTTTTTCTTACCACAAGCAATTGCACAGTACAAAAAAGCAGATTTTAGAAAAATATCCTGGTGATGAACAGCAAACAGAACAGACATCGTAGCCAGTTTTAATGTTAAATCACCTGAGAAACATCTGCAAAGCCCAGAGGAAGTTTGTATAATAGTAGACCTTCAGTACACTGTGAAACTGTAAAAAAAGGGAAATGAAATACATTTGTGTCACTAAAAACCGTTATCCCCATGCATGACTTTGAAATTATCTTGCACCATATTGTGCCTTTGCATCAGATACGGCCATCCTCCTAGCTCACTCTGGGGTTTCAGGTTAGATTGCAAAATAATAAATAAACCTCAGTCATACCAGTTTCTAGAAGGGCATCTGAGACTCAAATGGAGTAGTTCAATCAAAAAGGAACATTCCAAATACACTTTTTTTTCTTTCTGAGAATATTTTTTTCCTTGCAATGATGCAAAATAAGCACCAATTATTCAGTGTTAAGTTTTCATCAGTTTATCTGAGAAACACTGTGAGTGGAAAATTGAGTCAGTGAGTGGGTCCTGAAAAAAATTATTTTTGGAGATTAATAGACTTTGATTATTGTATGGTTAAAAAAGCTTTGCGCACAATATTTAGGTTTGGAACTACTTGAAGGTGAGTAAATAACAAACTTTAGTAACACTTTATGTAAAGGTGTTCTTGTTTTGTTACATGCACTTACACTACAGTATAACAATTATTTATGCACAATTGCATGCCAGTAATCCTAACCATATAATAAAGTATATGTTTTGCAAAAAACATGGTTTCGAGAGGATCGTGAACGCAGTAATTACCCGCGACTGGCAGCCGATTCTCTAATCAAGCACGACCAATCAATTCATTTCCCTCTACTATAAAATATCCCAGCTTCCAGGTTCCCACATCTCCTCCTCCCCTCCTCCACCTTATCCCACATCCGGGGGGCAGATGGCGAACGAGCCAAACGCCGAACCCTCACCCTCACTAGGGTTCTATTCCCTAGGGTTCCCTAGGTTCGCTCCCCAGATAGCTCACTAAATTTGCACTATATTTTATTACCAGGAAACGTGAACTCTTGAAATACATATAGTTAATTAATATTGCACAGTACTTTAATTTAATAATTACAGGTAACAAGGACACCTCAAAATACATTATAACCCAAAATTATTTTGTTTTAATGTAAGTAAACTCACTTATTACTTACAAAAATTCAGAGAGCAATATAATAACTACTATTTAAAAGAAAATCTGTGGCAATATACTAACCCTTACGCCATCCAAGAGTTTTGGAGAAACTGGACTGGAGTGGTGTGGATTATTATTATGTTTTTATCAGCAGTTTATCTGACGGCACCCATTCACTGCAGAGATCCATTGGCGAGCAAGTGATGTAAAAATCTGTTCTAATGAGCAAACAAACTCTCCTGCATCTTAGATGCAGAGTGAATTATCAGCAAATTTGCATTTTTGGATGCACTGTTCCATTAAGATAATTGTTTCCGACCTTTGACCTCTTTGAAGTTATTTTATAGCTGATGAAATATGCCAACACACTGCTTCCAAACACAGCATAGTTCCAGTCCTGCTGTTTCACGCATCAGCAGTGATAGTTTACAAAATCTAAACACAGTTTACAGAACAAATTCTTAACAGCCAAGTCATGTTTAAGACTTCTAAACATTTTTCATCAAACAGGTTTATTACGATTATGTAAGATGATCAGATTTGTCACAGCTAGACAATAAAAACACACTATTTTGCATTAGTTTATCTAAAAAAAAAATGATGCTCATTATTTGACAGGCATATTAAAACTGTTTTGTATTTAGTGTATGTGGGGACAGTATTTGTCACATAAAACACAGGAAATCAGGGGAAGAGAAAGAAAGGAAACGTGATTCAACTTGAAAATATGGCACCTGCAAATCAACCGATCAGACAGATTTAAACTATACATGCTGAAAAATAAACCAAGGGTATTAATGCAAACTTCTTTTTAATATAATAAGTATATAAAAATATCTACAACAATTAATACACATGAGAAAAGACATCTACTTGAGTTTCGGGTTATGAAAAAGCTTTTACATTCATTATTGTGTAAAAGAAGTCCACTTTAAACACTTTAGATGACGGAACAAAAAATGCTTTGACATTTATCACACCACTGTATACACCGCTGCAAATGACTGTAGCTGTCTTACAGTAAGAAATCTTAACTGTAAACATATATGATAGCAGTGATACTGACAAAAAGGGATACATTCGTTTTCATCTAAAGCCAGCATTCCTGTATCACGTTTCAGTTTGATCATCAGCATCACCGATGACCACAGAGACATTCGTGTTTACTAATATAGATAGAAAACTTGCATATGTACATTTACATTTCTGTGGCTGTGACTGACAACAGACGCACATATAAGTTCCTCTGAAGTGTTCTTATATGTTATTTTTTCTTAATTTTTTTTTCTTTTTATTTTTTTCTTTCACACCTTGGTAACAGGAAGTAGAACAAGAAGCATTGCTTCAGTGTGGTTCACTCGTTATAGAAAATACATATAGTAAGCATACAACTAAAACATGTTTTATACATTATCAGCAAAAATGTACACTTCTATTTTTTGGTGGGATATTATAAAAGTCTTTACATAAAGCTCCACCAGAGATAAGCCTAAATTTCAAGTACACAGGGCAGTTATTATTATTGATAATATGCAGGTTATTATGTATAGGCTTATCAATAGGTGACTTACCAGACAAGCTCAGTAGACCACAGTGCAAATTTGAAACACTTAAACAAAATATACAACAAACGTTGGCCTTTATAGAATAAGTACTAAAGTTCAATAAACCACAATAGTTAAATAACTACCAACATGTTCTACTAATATTTGATACCCATACAGTCTTACGTCTTGTGTCTAAAGTGCCCAAACACTTTCTATCTTGCTGTATCGAGGGACATTGTATCAATGACACAAAAAGTGTCGCGTTTTCTCGAAAAACGTCTTGTGTTCCATCGATAGCTACATAAAATGACGTCGAAGAAATATTTTGTTTACCCTGTTATCTCAAAAGCGTCCCAGTTTTACCGCCATTCACTTCAATTCAAAGCAATTTTTCTCAGGGGAACGCAAACCTTTTTTTGACTAAAGGGCGCAAGAGTTTGGCGAACCAAAAACAGTGCAAAATACTTTTCTGTCCATCTCACACTGTTTGCACCGCTATGCTCCTGAGGGCTCCGTGTTAGCCTATTGTTTATCCTAACTGTTCTCAGCTTGTCAAGACCTTTCCATCGACCTGCTGAGGGAATAAGTGCCTACATCCGTTTGTCTTTTACCCTTCTCCTGCCAGAAAGAGTCCAGAGAGAAGTAGTAGATGAGCGGATCCAGACAGCAGTTGATACTCGCCAGGCAGACGAGAGCTCGTATAACCTCGCCTCTACTGTTGTAATTGTACGTCAAGAGTTGTAAAGTAAAAGGCAGGAAAAATATAACAAAGACCAGCATGTTGACTACAAAAATCAGTATCACGTTCATTTTGTTGGTAATCTTAGCCTCTCCATCGCTGGGACGCTTCCTCAAGACGATTATGACCACGACAGTGGAGACGATATTGACCAGCAGGAGAATTAATAAAAATATCGCCTGTGAGAGCGAGACGATTCGCGAGTTTTTAGGGCTCGCTTGCATCTCAAAGCACTGTATTTCTGGACACTCATTCAGGGCGCCGTGGATTTTAATGATCTCTGGGATGCAAAGGATGGTGGTGAGGATCCAAACGACCGCGCAGCACTTCAGCGCGCACCCGGAGGTTCTCAGAGACCGGGAGCGCATAGGGAAGGCAAGGGCGATCATCCGGTCCACGCTGATTAAAGTGATGAAGATACAGCTCGTCCTGATGTTCACGCGAAACATCATCAAGGCAGCAGTGCACGTTGGCGCTCCGAACGGCCACTGGAGCGTTGCGTAAAAGTAGACGCGCAGCGGCAGGGAGAGCGCGAGGAGCAGGTCGGACACGGCGAGGTTCACCATGAGCACGGCGCACGGTGACCGGAACCCGTGAGTGCGCAGCAGGATCCACAGGGACAGCATGTTGAGCGGTAGACCCACGGCCAGGACAAGGCCATACACCACGGCCGACGCCATGAACCGGTTCGAAGGCTCGAGAGTTAAGCACGAGTTCGTACTCAAGTTCATGTTTCAGAAGTGAACGGCGTTTATCAGATTGTCTCGAAGTTGGCCTCTTAAATTTAGATTGACCTCTGGGTGAATTTTAAAGTGGTTTTGAGGGCACCCAGCGAGCAATGATACAAGTAAAGAGGAAGGATGTTGAATAAGGTGAGGGGGTTTCTCCGCCTCTTTAGCGGAGCTTGTCCTTTTTCTCACGGTTGGTTGATTTTGGATGTAAAATTTAATGGCAAACTTTATTAACTACAAATTCCCCTCTCTATGTGTAAAAGTAAAATATTACAGTTCTCGGACCTCATTTTGACCTTTTGGGTCATTGGGACATGTTGTCACACTATGACGTCACATGGGAACTTGCTGTATTAAACAGGTAGCCTATTATAATGTGCTTGAAAAAACATATCAACAGCAAAAGAATAATGCACAAGCGATTTTTAGGTGACATTTTGGACAACAAAAAGGGTAAATAAAACTATAAATATAGAGGTCTAATAAATTGTAGATTTACATCAACTTTACAAATGCATGTGGTGCTTTTTTATTAATGACATCATGACTCTATTTGTTTTTATAATTTATAATAAATAGTATTACTATAAAAATTTTATTTTTGTTTTTGAATTTAAAATCTTTCGTGTTAAATTGCATTTAAAGCATTGGTGCGCTACAGATATTTTTATTAGAATTATTTTAATATACTACTGTTACAGTAATGTGAAAGCAACTTTATTTTACATTATAGTAAACAGGTTAGAGTATTAAAAGTAAAGTCTATTGATATAATATATAATAATAAAAAAAAAAAGAAAATTCTGTCATCATTTAATCATCCTCAAGAAGTTTCCAGTATGTATGAATTTCTTTGAGTAAATGAAGTAAACACATTGAGTAAATGATGACAGAATGTTTTTAATTTGGGGTGAACTATTTTTTTTAATTAAAAGAAAAAAAATGGAAAGGAGGTGTATGTCAACTAAACATAAATTTCATTCCGAACATTACCCTTTCTATTATGTGAGAAAGCTATACTACTGCTAAATATATAAATAGCACTTAAGAATAAGATTGTCACAATAATTCACAAACGTGACATGTATACTGAGCATATACTTCACATCCACTTGCATACTCATCTATATGAACATGTCTCTGTATCTTACTTCCTACTGCCCAACATCAAACAAATATGATAAATATAGCCAAAACTATCGGGGTTAATAAATTGTAGATTAATATATAAATAAATAAATTTCAACAACATGCTCCTAACTTGATATTTAAATAAAATAAACTTTTAACCATTAAGTCAATGTATGTCAGTGTGGTTATATCGTATTCACACTGGAAAACTATTTTGACTGACTGAGAGCGTTTGTGACATCTTTACTTTGCTGGACCACGTTCCCACAGCTAAATGTACTCCTGTGGTTTATTTTAAAGGCATATTTTATGTAGCAGCACTGTGAATCATCTTGAGAAAGCCGAAATGAATTTGCCTTAAATAGAGCACACACATTTTAATACAAAGTCTTCTTTATTGCAATAAATAACACACAGACATGAAGAGACATCAGAAGTACCTGCAAGTTCTTTGCAACCTCAAATATTGTAGCTGTAGCTAAAATACTCCAAAATCATAATCGGAGTCAAGTTAAACTTTAATGAAATGACTCGGCTACATTATAGCAGCATTATATTTGTTATTCTAAAACACATGATAGTATATCTTTAAGCAGAGCAACATCAAAAATGAAATGTAGCGTTTTGTCGCACTTCCCTGCTGTAAAACAAGACACTCCCGGTCAATTGCATTTAACCTTTAGTCTCTCGTAGCACATATTCTACACAGATTTCACAAACAGATGCATCTGCCCCAGAACAGGAACCTTTGACATCAATTTAAACTTTATTCTATGGCAGTGAGATAGCGTTAAAGTTAATCATTTCTTTTTCATGTGAACACTGTGACTAAGCTCACTTACAGTAATGTGACCTGAGAACCTGCTATTGTTTGACCGCCTTTACCAAAAAAATAAAAAATCGGAAAGCAGACGTGCGTCCTCTGCTGGTGAAAAGAGGAATATGGCAGCCAAACTAGTCATGAAACATTGACATTTCTAACACCAAAAACGGGTTTCAAAGTATTGATTACATGAAGAAAAATTAAAACAAATAAAAATAAAATAAACATAATTTTCAGGATAATTCAATTCATTTTTTTGCATTACAATAATTAGATGTTGTATTCTACTATTAATGACAACATATTTATATATTTTTTGTTTTACTGCCTTCATTAAAAATAAAATTATTTTAATTTGTTAACTACTTTTACAGTAATACAGATAATAAAAATAACGTGTTTGAATAATTAAGATGATAAAGAATAATAAAGTGGGTAAAATTTGCTTAAAGGAATACTTCACCAAAAAATGAAAGCTATTGCATATTTTACTCACCCCCAACCCATCCTAGGTGTATATTAGGGCTGCGCAATATGGACAAAATAATCATATTGCGATTTTATTCGCGATTTTGGCAACTGTTTTTGCTTTTTCTAGCTTCATACACACATTCTAAATGTATTGAGTGCATAAGAAGTGCATAACAAAACATTTCACAATGAATTAAATAACATTTACTGACAATGTGCGCATGCATCATA
>JAUCNO010000191.1:1931846-1968237 GCA_032353835.1 Enteromius viviparus
CTCACTTTTGTGAGATACTGTATATATATATATATGTGTGTGTGTGTGTGTGTGTGTGTGTTTATTAAATACATGCATGCATTTATTAAATAAAATAAAAACATTTGTTTACAATATATATGTGTGTGTTTATTAAATACATGCATGCATTTATTAAATATGTTTATAAAAAAATAAAAAATTTGTCAGTGGTGGAAAAAACCATGAATATATATTTCAAAAAATATATATTATGTTTATAAAAAAAGGTTTATTTTTTTATTTATTAAATATATTTATATATAATACAACATATGAGTATATAAATGTAAGAAATATTTTCTAAATAGATACTGTGTGTATATTTATTTATACAGAAAAATATACACAGTTTATGTAGCCTACAAAAACGTTTATATTTTGCATGCGATTCCTGATTAATCACTAGCCTACTAAACTACTTTTAGAGTGCTTTCACGCTATTTTTTCATCACCATTCACTTTCACTGCATTGAAAATAGCATGCTCGATTCTCAAGCTTCTCCTTTGGTGTGCCATGTAAGAAAGCAAAAGTTTGCATGAGTAAGTGTTTATTATTAAAATCAACATTACAACAGTTCACATACTCCTGAGGTGATATTGCACATTTACAGTAAGTGAATAAACCTCATCGCAGCTGCACTCATGTGTCGTTGTTGACTGGTTGTGCATTTGAAGGATCCTTTATTTGAGGTGGCACACACCATTCCACCAGCCTGCTTGAACAGATGCACAACACAGACTGGCTGTGTGATATAATAGTAGAAATATCTGAAGAATGGTATTTGGATTTAA
The DNA here is from genome assembly GCA_032353835.1 of Enteromius viviparus. Taxonomy (NCBI): domain Eukaryota; kingdom Metazoa; phylum Chordata; class Actinopteri; order Cypriniformes; family Cyprinidae; genus Enteromius; species Enteromius viviparus. The sequence goes on from JAUCNO010000191.1 coordinate 1,932,660, forward strand.
ATCAACAGCCTCAGGCGAGGCACGGGAACATCTTGGGCCTCTTCTGTAAACATAAGGCCCCCACTCCATAAGGAAAGCAGAGTTAATGCCACATGAAGAGCTGTAAAAAGAGGATGCACACTTATTTCATTTGTGGTTAGACTGAGAATGTCAATATTTTAGGTATTATGAGAGCAGTGCATTATGGGTCATGCTATTCAAAACAAAACATTTCAGGGGAAATTACAGAATACAAGAATGAAAGACACATGCCTGCTTGAGGATAAGTAGATGACTGGCATATGATGGAGAAATGATGATGTAGAAGAGATGTGTTTGTATGGGCTGCGCAATTATTTGAATAGTTGACATGAATTAAATTACAATTACAGATGCTTCAGTTCATTCATGAACAGTGACAATTACAACATTACACTTAAGTTTTTTTTAAACCATAAACTTAAATATGGACACTTAAATATAGGACTTAAAACTGCCTCAAATGCAAATGCCTCAGTTCAGTCAATGACTAATTAGACAGTGTTTTTGGATGAACTCGATTTTCTGGTTTAATATACGCATGTATGTAAAGTGTTTTGATGTCTTCTGCCTTTCCTCAGAAGCTATTGTCTGAATGCTGTTGTTTACCTGTGAACCTGTGATGGTACAGCGAGACAATTAAGACAATTTAGTGTTTGTTTCACTGATTTAATTTATACTAACTTAAATCCTTGTAGAATTTAAATGACACACGTTATTGACTAATTGAACACCTTTCTGGTCCTAATGACAGTATATTAGTGAATCGGTTAAGTAAATTTGTTGACTTGACATAAGCTAAAGATCTGGGGCCAGTTGCATAAACTTAGCCTTCATGTCAAGACAAGTAATCTGTTTTATTTTTTGATTTACCTTAGACTAATATACATTTTTATGTAAATGAATTTTAAAAAACTGATCAGCCTGACCAAAAAATTAGCTTACTAAATTTTAAGACTAGTCTTAACCTTTTATGCAACTATATCTATATCTTTTTAGTGAATGGATTTCAATAAAAAATGAAAAAGATTCTATTTGCTTTGAAAGCACCAAGTTGAAGATCACTGAATTAAAATTATAGTTTGCAATGGATCCGTCATTTATTTTTTTTGGGTAGCCTACGTCACCCAAAAATCTATTTTATTTATTTATTTATTTTTGCCAAAATAGCCTAATACAGTAATATAGGCCAAGTGTGTTGTTTAGCTACAGAAATAATTAGTACACTGAAAAAACAAATAATTTACACATAATTACAAAGAAACAACTTGTTACATCAAAGACTACTGAATAACCAATACTGTCTCTCCTATAGCTTTATCAGAGCCATAGAGCCATATGGCTCTGAGCTTTATATGGTCGTTCAATCGCAGGAAGCCCCGCCTTCTCAATGAAAGAGCCAATCGCTTGTCGGTAAAGTCGGCGTGTTACTGCAGCTGCCTTTTGAAGCGTCCCAGTTGCTATAGAAACAGCGTTCTGAGACGTGCGTTCGCTTAGGACTGCGCATGCGCACCGCCTGATTTAGCCTGGGAAAATAAGGTTTTTATAGCGCTATTTTAGCAAAAGAAACTGAATTTAATTTTTTTTTCAGATTTCATTTCTGATTCCAAAAATGAAATTTAATCGTAGGCTTAGCGAACAGTTCTAGAGAATTGGATGTTTCCTCATTAAAACGAGTTAGGAGCTGCACTTTTTAAAGATGGCCGCCGAGTGACATAGACTGATAACACATTAAATTAGATATGAATATTTATTTACTGTTGTATTTGTGTAATGAAAAGGCAATTCCATGGAAAAATGTAAGTCGAGTGGATTTGAAGCGAACTTGAGGTAGTTTTCTGTCAATGTTATTTAATGTTTCAGTTCAGGCAAAAGTACAAAAGGTTAGTGAAAGCTTAATGGTTAAAGATCTGACCTGCTAACCCAAAGGTTGTAGGTTAGGAGCACCGCAAGGTGCGATGCATGAACCAAGAATTATGGCAATCACTTTTCGCCATTGTGTCCTTGAGCAAAATGCTTAACCCTTACTTTCTAGTAATAATTTATTCCTGTTCTAAGTGTGCTGGTAGTTCCTTTAGATGAGTAGGTACCTGTCTGATGACAAATTGCGTTTTAAGTAAATTAGGTCCCTAAGTCAAGCCGGGTGGAAATATCCTCAGATGTGTTCAGGATGAGCTGTCACTGTTAAGTCCCTCCAGCCCCTCCACTACGGTATGTATGAGCTACATGTTGAAACGTTGCCCTGTTTGCTCAAAGCATGCTCTGGAATGATTGTCCACTGAATAGATCATGAATTTGATGCTCAGTTTCAGCACAGCACGTAAAATCTTTTCTTGGAGTCTTTCCCTGCCAATTGAGAAGATGAAATATATAGTACATATGAGGCACTGTATTGTAGATTTGGGGTTTTATTTATTAAGATTTTGAAGAGCTAATACTTTAATTAATAATGATCATATTTTTTCTGTATTTATTTATGTGTAGTTAAACAAATTTAATAAAAATGTTCTATTCAGCCAATTCATTCCAAAACTTTTGCTATCCAAAATAGGGTTATTATAGCCTAATAAAATTAAACTAAAAACTAAAACTAACTTTAGAAGTTATTTGCAATTAAACAGTATTTGAAAAAATTTTATCAAAGCCAACATTTGCATTTATTTTAACTTGATTTACTAAAATAGCTAAAAAATAATAACAAAAAAACATTAAAATAAAATGTATAGACATTTTAAAAGACAAAAAAAAAAACTAAAATGACAAAAAATACTAAAATTAAATTGTTGATTGAAAATATAATAATGAAAGTTTGCTCAAATACAAATAATAATAAAAGAAAAACCCTAAATGATACTAAAATAACACCAATTCAAAAAATTCAATCAGTTTTTTTTAAGCTAAAGAAAAAGGTAGCTGTCAGATGAAGCTAAACATAAAAAAGTCATATTTAAATATACAATTTTATGTTTTTAAATATTTAAATATTACATTAATACATTTTTTAAAATACAATATTTAAATATTTGTTATAACATTTTATTGTTGCACACACAAGTCCAAATAGGTCACTTTTTTACCAGTGCATGCACCAAATGGAATTGCAAAATTAATGATAAGTTATAATGTAGTTACGCTCAGCTCTGGAGGTTTTCATCTTTGCATAATATATCCATTACTATGCACCAGAGGGCTCTTCAGCACCCGTCTGCTTTAGTGCATGTGCTGATTGTTCAATTTGTGAAGGGGTGAGATCATGACCTGCTTCTGTTAGTATTCTGCATGAATCTGAAATCTTTCAACATTACAGTCTCCCTCCCAAAGCATTGTATGTTGCAAAATTGTGAAAACGCTCAAATTTGTCCATCGTTTCTATTCTGCATCTCCAGGAACAATAGGATTAATCTGTCCCCTCTGCACTTGCCCAGAGTGCCTGGACCATGTGACAGCAGTCCCGAGTGAATTACCTTTTTCATATCCATTGGCTTCCTATCTTCCATATGGCCTTCCCCTCCTCTGTGTGCTCACACTAATCAGGGATCGGCTTGATTGAAGGGGGTGGTCGTTCTGTTTTTGACACAATTACAACAGTCTAAACACTTCATTTTGTTGATACAGAGGAGAGATTTCTTCCAAGAGAAGATACTGACGTCACAAAACTGTCACTTCAGTAAATAGTGGTAAGTAACAAATATGATTATTATTATAGAGCAAGTGATAATGGATTGAGGAGTGTTGATGTTTAAATAGCTGTATAATGTGGCACAGTAGGTTTTTCTTTGTTAGACTGGAGAAAGTGATACTGAGCAAATGTTGTAGGTGTGGCAAATCTGAGTATTGTGAGTGTTTTATTTGGAATTTAACACTTCCTCTGGTTTAATCATGTCAAAGTCAAGTTCATTGTCTCAGTGCCAATTACTTTTTGGTGTTAGATTTTATTAGGCCAAAAAAACTTTTTGTAATATCAGGGGGTGTGTACATAACACGGTGTTCAACTAAAAATGGAAAACGTTTTATGCATTTTGGGCGTTCGTTTGGTGGCACTATGGTGGCCTGAAAAAACTAACTTTTGAAAATAAAATTGTTATTGTTATTGTTATTGTTTTCGTGTGAACTACAAAAATGTCATGTTATGAAAGTGGCGCGAATACATTTTAGATGCGCAGGCATATAGTGTTTTTGTATGGAGCGACATCGCCACAGGTCAGCATGCATCATACAAAGCTTTTAGCCATTCCTGTGGGTTTGTTTGAACAGGGAACGTTTTGACAGTATTATCGTCTGTACTCTAAGTTTTTTTAAAAGCACAAGAAAAAACAGTGTCAGTGTTTTTTGTACAATTGTCAATTTTATTAATTCATTTTTTTTTTTCTGTTGTTTAAATGTACCCTTACAGAGACAGGCTGTCTGATAATAAGTGCCAGAAGAAGTGCCAAAAAATTGATAGTTCCTGCACATACTGTATGTGTGCTCTACAAGCTAAAAACCGTTTGTGCTTTAAGTGAACCCACTGAAGCGTGAAGCACACTGAGATGTGGTCTCAGGTGGAGAAGTTGCTCCTCTCATTAAAACACGGCAAATGAAACCACAAATTCAATGACCATGTTCACCTTCCCATGCTCCGCTTATTTAATTGCAGAGAACTAGCCTCATAATGAAACTCTGCATTATACAATCGATTTGTCACCTTATTGCAAATCACATCAACAGGAGACCTTTTTTTCCTTTTATTCTCAGCTAGCGTCTTGTTTTATGTGGGTTCTGTTTCAAACTGTTCGCTCATTAGGAGTGGTGAGTCATGCCGTTGCTTTGATACACATGAGAGAGAGGCAGCTGTCTTGTTCAGTTGGTGCGGATGAGTGTGGCTGGTTTGCTGATGGAACAATAGAACAGACAGGTGCTGGTACAACTGCGCTCCTGGCACTCATTGCCTGGCAGATCCGCCTCAGTCTCACACACGCTGCATCTCAATGCCTCCCCCACCAGGCCTTTCTATGGCCCCTCAGACGGTCAGGCAGAACCAATAAATCTGGCTGAACCTTCATGCACTGCTGTTTTGTTGGCCTGGATTTTTTTTTTTTTTTTTTTAAATAAGATGTTTCTATTTAGAAACACTCGCAGTGACATGTTAAAGTTCGACCTAAAATAAAAAGTCATTAATTATTAATTACTCATGCTCATGTTTTTTTTTTCCTTCCAAGAATGAACATGCTCTTCTTTGTAATCCTTAATTTAAATCTGTTTATATATATATATATATGTAAGATCTTTCTTAGGCTCATCAATGCTGTATTTATTTGATTAGAAATACAGAAAAGACAGTAATATAATGAAATATTATATTAGTATAGTTTAAAATAATAATTTTCTATTTTAATATACTTTAATATACTTCTGTAATGCAAAACTGATTTTTCATCTCCGGTATTCAGTGTCCCTAAAGATCTTTCAGAAATCAATATAATATGCTGATTTTTATCAGTGTTGGATAATATTTAAATATTTTTTTGAATCCATAATCATTTTTTCAGGATTCTTTTATAAATAAATATTAAAAAGAACAGCATTTATTTAAAAATAGAAATCACTGCCGCTCAGAAGTTAGGAGTCTACATTTTTCTTTTCTTTTGTTGAAAGCAAGGATGTGTTAAATTGGAGGGGAAAAGTTATCCAAGTAAAGACAAATGAAAGTACAAAAATGGACAAATAAATGTAAAACGTATCCTTTTGTGTTCTGCAGAGTAAATAAAGTCAAACATAAAGCCATAAAGATTTCAACGTAAGACTTTAGAGCATGAAAAAGTAGATGCAACTTGGTGCTCTTTTAAATAATGTTTTAATATATTTTTAGATGACTGAAAAGCTGGTGTGTATACCTTTATTTATGTGCCCTCTTCTTTAACACAGGCAATTAGCATCAGCAGTATTTAACCCACAAATCACTGGAAGTCACCTTGTGCCATTTAAAGCTACTGTATGACAGAAAACATTACTTGTCTCAAAGTCTACATGAGGTGGAAACAGTGACCTTTGGTTTCATGTTTATATGTCTATACCCTTATCAGGGTTTTTATAGATGTTGAACACAACAGAGTGCTACTTGCTTGTGTTTTTCTGATACACACAAATGTTTCTTATAGATTGAATTGATGGATTTTTTGATTGTAGATTCGCAGTTGCCACACGTACTAAATCCTGGCACGCAAACAGATCAATTTATAAGCGATTAGCCTTGGAAATGAAAACCACAGAGCAAATTCAATTGACTCGGGAGACTTTTCATTCATATGTCTTTACCTGGGCATCAATGGATACTTAAATGTGACTCTGATCAGCGGCCAACCACTTCATGCTTTAATGAAGATTCATTGTGGGTTAAAAAGCGTGTTACAAGTGTGCACAGCTGTAAGCTGCGTGTGCCTAGGTCCCTGTTGAAACAAGCTTGGCCTTTGTGAACCCCCGCAAAAGCTGAAGTTATCAGCTGCTTGTCTAATCAGACACCTCCTATGACCTCCCGCGCTACTGTTATTGAGTAAAAAAAAACAGAGATCCGGCTCTAGATGTGCATGTGTTGCCAACATGACTCAGTGGCTAACATGAATGTCTTGAATTTCCTGTCCAGGCTGAAGGTCTGTGTTTATAAGTATGGATGGAGCGCACTGGTTCATTGCTAATATAAAAATAGCCTTGTTTCCAGGCATTTCTGGAATCAAATTTCAGTTGAAACCTGTGAGGACTGTAATACATAGATGAGCCTTTTTATTCATGTCAATGGCTGTTGCTTGGTTTAACAGAACATTTTGAGTAAAAATAGAAAAAAACGTCAATTTAATAGCCCTTTCATAGCCCTTCAAAAACAGGTATTTATGGAAGTACGTTTCCACCACTGATTGAAAAATAAAAAGGTTATTGCAACTTTTTATCCCACAATTCTGACTTCTGAGATATAAACTCGCAATTCAAGATATAAAACCAGAATAACGCAATATAAACTTGTCATTCAAAGTTCTTAAAATCAGAATTGCGAGATACTGTATAAACTTGCGATTAAAAGTTATACAATCAGAATTGCGAGATATAAACTTGTCATTCAAAGTTCTTAAAATCCGAATTACGAGATACTGAATAAACTCGCGATTCAAAGTTATTAAAATCCAAATTACGAGATACTGTATAAACTCGCGATTTAAAGTTATAAAATCCAAATTGCGAGATATAAACTTGGGATTCAAAGTTATAAAATCTGAATTACGAGATACTGAATAAACTCGCGATTCAAAGTTATTACAATCCAAATTATGAGATACTGTATAATCTCACGATTCAAAGTTATTACAATCCAAATTATGAGATACTGTATAAACTCGCGATTCAAAGTTATTACAATCCAAATTATGAGATACTGTATAATCTCGCGATTCAAAGTTATTAAAATCCGAATTACGAGATACTGAATAAACTCACGATTCAAAGTTAAAATCCAAAAATCCAATAAAATCCAAATTGCAAGATATAAACTTATGATTCAAAGTTATAAAATCTGAATTACGAGATACTAAATAAACGCGTGATTCAAAGTTATTAAAATCCAAATTGCGAGATATGAACTTGCAATTGCTAGTTATGAAGTAAGAATTGCAAGATATAAACTTGCAGTTGCAAATTATAAAATCAGAATCACAAGATACTGTAAAAACTCACGATTGCAAGTTATAAAATCCGAATTGTGAGATACAAACGTGAAATTGCAAGTTATGAAGTGAGAATTGCGACTTTATTTCTTGGAATTCTGCCTTTATAACTAAGTTTATATTACACAATTCTGAGAAAAAAGTCAGAATTGAGAGATTAAAAGCCAAACTTTAAAAAAAAACATTTTTATTCAGTGTTGGCGATGGGCTTCCATAGGTATAGCTAAAGCACTAAAGCAATTTTTGCAAGATATGTTGTAGCCTATATTGCATGCAAAAATAAAAAAAAGGTATATTATATAGGAAACTAATTTTGAAAGGCTTTAATGGAGAAAATACTATGAGCTAACAGAACCACTAACTAGCCAAACCCAGGCAGCTGAAACTAGTCCTAAAACGATTACCTTTATTTTGTGAGGATGATATTGTCTGGAAATGTGAAATAATAAATGTATTAGGCTTGAAGTGCTCAGCTAAGCTCTACTTTAGTATTATCAAGCATCTCTGTACTGTATGTCCGAAACTGTTTATAGAAAACCTAAATGCGTTTTAACTGAGCAGTGTAGGTATCACCATGGTGAATTTGGAAAGCATTAAAGCCATTCTGTGTGAAATAGATTGGAGAAACTGATTTTGGCTATACCTCTAATGCTGCCTTGTCAAATTTGGTGACCTTGCTATACATCATCAGCAGTTTATATAAAACCAAAATGCTTTCTGCACTATGAAACAGGAGTTCATACATCACCAGAGTAAATCTACACATTAGGAGTGAGTGCTTGTAAATAAGCCATTATAGTTAATGCTCCCTCTGTGTTCATTTAGCTTATGTTAGGAAAATGAAATTCGCTGTTGGAGATAGATTTATTATGATTATGCTGACATTGAGGATTGTCATTTAGAATATTTGGTTGCATATAAAAAAGTAAATACTGAAATGCAACACAAAACTCTACTTTTTAGAAATTTACCTGATGGTGTTGGCCGTAGCAGCCCGCGTTCCCCACGTCTGCCTTTCAGTCGAAGGAATTTGCTCCCTGATTTTGCTCATCGACTGAGCAAGTTAAGGCAGGTGAGGCTGGAGTGTGTTTGTAAGGTGAATTAATTTGCTCTTCATTCCAATGAATATTCCTGACGTTCTGCGTATTTCTCTGACAAACACCTCGGAGGTCACATAAACACACGTAACCGTTCTGCACGCCATATCTAGCTGATAATCACAGGGAGACTCTGATTTACACTGCTGAAATTACAGGGTTTCTGCTGTCATGACTCTTGTGGTGATAATCAGAGTCAGTACTTGAACGTCCATCATCACACATAGTCATCTGCTCATAAAAGACGGCTGCTGTACAACAAACAAGCATGTTCAAAGCAGTGTCCTGTGGTGGACATGAGGTTTTAAGGTTTTTTTTTGCTAATTCTTGATTCATTTGAGTTATGGTTTCCCAAGTAAAGGTGACAATGAATGAGTAACTAACCCTTTTTGTTTTTTAAATTGCTATTACAATACTTGACGAATGGCATCAAGTTTATACCTTTTTATGCATTTTGTTAAAATAAGAACATTTTATATATTTATTTATTCCTTAATCTTATCATTTTTATGTGTAATATTCATCTCTCTTTGTCTTTTTGGACCATTGATCATCAAATCCTTGGTAAACATCATCTGCAGAGCATTTATGAGCATGATAGATGGATGATATTGTGTTGACAGGATAATCAGCCAATCAAAGCAATGTGAGTGTCAAATTTATACGCTTTATGACCCTTTAAGAACAAAACAAGCTTGTGAAAACCAAATGTCTGATAGATGTTCATGCAAATATTGTTTTTCATTATGCACTTGTATTGTATTGGTATTGATTGCTCTATTAACATGCGTAGACTCGTTCCATAAAGATTCTGTATAGTGAAATATTCTTTCGTTCATCAAAACATTCTCTTACACTAAAAAATGTTTCTTTCAAGAACGGTTGACAGAAAGTTTTGTTGGGGTAACCAAAGACGGTTCTTTAAGACATCGCTCCAAAAGCACCCATTTGGAATAGTTTTTACTGACTGTATTAATCTATTTTTATATAGCACGACTTGTAGATAATGCCACTGACTCAAAGTCACAAAAGTACTAGTGGTCTGATGTATTTCTGCAGCGTTTGCTCTTTTAGTCCGAAGCATTTTCCTTTTGCACTCTTTAAACCTGGGTGTTTTCAGCTGGTGCCAGAGGGGCGTCTAGAGGCCCCCGCAGTTCGCTGCTATTGGTTTTGCAATGAATCTGGAAATCTATAAACCCCAAAAGCACAAATGAGGGAAAATATCAACACTGAGGTTTCTTATAATCCCCTTGGGAAGTCACCAACCAATCATGCTGTCACGAAAATAGGAGCGAGTCCGCCGCACAGCCGGAGCAATGACACTCTGGTTATTCATAAATCTGTGGAATGTTGTCATCTATTGCCACATGGCCTAAAATATGGGCGAAATTCGTAAAATATGGGACGCTGGAGATTTAATGGAATGTAAATGTAAACCCCAACCGGTATTTAAGACCTGAGATATTTCAAAAATGTTTCTGCAGAAATGTGTCATGCAGAAATATTGCTAACAGGAAAATCTACTGATAGACACACAATGGGGCTTTGTAAGATCAGCTTACTGAGCGCTCGTTAGCATTACTGTTATTGCTAGCTTCTTGAAATGAGCTAATCTTATTGCAAGTCAGCAACAAATGCTTGTGATACTAATAGTTCTCCAGCATTGCTTGTCAGGGAACACTTTGTGTCCGCTGAGCAGATGGACTGAGAGATGCCAGTTAAATACATGAGGTTGATCAGTCAGCACAATCTCCTGATGGGACGTCTGTGATGCCATATGGATCGGATCTTACTTCACTGATGTGCTTTCTGGCTTCTCAGAAATCTGCTGTCTTTTCTTTCATTTCCTCCACTTTTCCCCAGGCTTTCTTGAGTTTAAGGTGGTAATTGGCCATTGTTTAAATAAAAGTGGTCTGTCTATACAGTAGAAATGTGATTGATATTTATTTATTGAAATTGTCATACATGACCAGAGGAAAAATATTAAACATTGTTTATTTACTTATACTACCAACATGGTAAAAAGACAAACCAATTGCCTAAAATAAAAAAATACAATAAAATATAAAATAAAATAAATACTAAATTCTGAAAGACCTTTTACAAAAGACAAATTTGCTTAAAATTAGCAAACATTAATTGTAATTGATTTGATTTATAATCATGGCTTGCTGTTCCATAAAAAAAATCTAAATATCTTTGAAAAAAGGTTTCACCAGAGAAATAATATTTATTGTATTTTTGAGTATTTTATCTTTCTTGATTTGTGGGTATTTTTTGTTTAATGTTTTACTAGTTTTATTTTTGTTTAATGTTTTACTAATGTGCTTTACTTAATTTTTTCATCTTATTTATTCTTAAATAATAACCCTCTAGTGTTCTCTATTCTTTTTCTATTCTATCTTTTTATTTATTTATGCTTCTATTGTCTTCATTTGTAAGTCGCTTCGGATAAAAGCAACTAAATGTAAATGTAAGGTAAAAATATAAAACTAATTTATATTTATATTTTGCTGGAAAACAAGGCAAAGATACCCACTACAATATGATTTGCAGTGTACATATGCCAAGTAGGGGTTCTGAAAGGACGCAGTGATTCCTCTTGTTGCATTGTCTTGATGCTCAGTTTTTTTAATCAAAAATCTCTTATGTATTCAGCAGCAAATAGATGGCACCTAAGCACCTTTTCTGGTACCTAAGGCATGTACAACATCCCTTAACCACATGTTTTAGAAGCAACTGCTTAGAGAACAAAGTGAGGACTTTAATCCTTTGCCTCTTCTCGAGTCTGACAGCCTTAGCTAATGCAAAACCCAAGGCCGATGAGTTAGTTGCCACCGAGGGCATTAAGTTAGATTTATAAGGATGGGTCGAGTGTCTTAGGGCACAGACAGAAGCGGAGTGCGAGGTGAGAAGATAATGCAGAACACCTGCCTAGGCTTTCTGGAATGTCGGGAATGTCCGAAAATCGAAACGGAATGGGAATACTGAGTCAAAGATAAAGGCATCGCTGGAATGTTTTAACAAGTTGCATTGCTGGGGTGTTTTTTATTCACTTTTTGTGTTTTTTTAGAGGCATTTTAATGTTACATAAGCGTCTGGATTTCAAGGTTTAGTGTGGGATGAAACTGGTTGGAAGCGCTGGAGGTTAAATGCCATTTGAGCATGAAAATATTGCGCAAAACATTCCCTATTATTTCCCAATCTCTCATCTGTTTTCTCAATGATTGATGTTGGAGTATTGTAAAAGCCCACTGTTGGAGTGTTGCCAGGTTGTCCCTTTCTTCACCTGTGACGCTTTCACGTCGCCCACTATGTTCAGACATACCTGCCTCTGTCTCGCTGTTAACACATAGCTTCATAATCTTCGCTTAGAAAAGAGTAAATAATAACACAATAGCACCATTTCCACTAATCTTTGGAATGCTGCAAATGCTTTGACTTTTTTTATTTTCAAGTTAAAGACTCCTGCTTTGGCTTGCTGTCAATTACATTTATTATTATTATTACTAGCACTCTGATGTATATATTTGTATTTCTAATGCATATTTATATGCAATTTAACTTTTTAGGGGTATTTGTGTTCAAAATTCTATGTCGTTTACACTTATGCACAGATATCACTATAATAAGACGACTGAGATGTACTTTGCGAAAAGGAACAGGCCCGATCTGGGCTATGTAAATATTTTAAGATTTAACGAGATGCATCCTGCTTGAGGTGTTGTCATATTTTATGGCAGATTGTGGGGGTTGGCATATGGATCATGGTGGATGTGTCTGAATGGCTGACAGCCATAGATAAGGCCGTAGGAATAATGCTTTTCTAGGGCTTCGTTTAAAAAAAAAATCTAAAACCAAATGTTCTTTTTTTGGACATATGGCTCTGTTAACAATTCTTCAGCGTCTGCATTTTTCTGTAAACAGAACACTTGGGAATTCAGTAAGAGTGAATTGTGTTGCTTGTTATAGCAAGTGCATCCGATTCAGTTAAGAAATTATGCAGTTGAATGCAGTGAATGTTACTGAATTAAAAATGGCTTTTCCTCAAGCATGCACATGTTTTTAATGAACATTTTGGAGATTTTATGTGCAGCTTGCATCAGGAATTTTAATGTGATATCCCAAAATGTATGTAAATATTTATTTTTGTTCACTAATAAATTTACGTTTGCTGAAAATGTACTTACCCCGAGGCTATCCAAGATGAAGAAGTTTGTTTTATGTAGCTTTACATCCCAGGGTCATTGCAGAAAGATGTAACGTCTCTGTTCTCCCCTTCAGGGAATGTGGGTTACGTTCGTAACCTAGACGTTACCCTTTCAGTCGAATCACTTCGACGTTACATATGGAACACCTGAGCCGTGTTACACGGAGACACTGGTGCTGGCAGGCTGTATTGCAGCGTCTTGACAGGACAGTCTGCACGTACCCATCCCACGCCCTGGGGGCCACACTTGGGGCCCCGTCGGGATGCCAGCTTCAGTTTAAGATATTTTAGATTTAAAGCTGTAGCATGGGTTGGGGGGCGGAGACATGAAAAGGTATTCTACATGAAAATTTTTGGGAATGCACTATATCCATAAGTTATGGATATAAGTGAAGGGAAACACAGCCTTCTGGCTGACTGTGGAACAAAAATATTAGCCACAACCACTGGGGAAGGAAGTCCAGTGGATCACAGTTGAACTCACTCTGCTCTGAGTCCGACTGTGGGGCAGGAGGAAGAGGGTTCAGCAAGCTAACACCAGCCCGTCTTCCCGCTACCTGCTTGTCTGGTTTAAGACACGGGAAGACACAGCCTCTCAGACCTAGGGGACACGGGTCTCCCTGATATAGATATGACAGGGAGATGGCTTCCACCACCTAATGGGCCAGCCTTTGTTGGGAGACAGCGTTCCCTTTCTGCTGACCTCCAAAGCGGACAAAGAGCTGCTGAGAGCGTCTGAATCTCCGAGTGCGGTCAACGTAGAGGCACATTGTGCGTACTGGACACAGCACTCTGAGGCCGGGTCTGCCTCCTCCTGGGGCAGAGCTTGCAGGTTCACTACCTGATTTCGGAAGGGTGTGGTAGGAACCTTGGGTACGTAGCTGGGCCGAGGTCTCAGTGTTACGTGAGAGTCAGCCAGGCCGAACTCTAGGCACTCTTCGTCGAGAGAGAAGGCTTGGAGGTCCCCGACTCTTTTGATCAAGGCCAGAGCAATCAGGAGCACTGTCTTAAGTGACAGGTATTTCAGCTCGACTGATGCTAAGGGATCAAATGGAGCAAGCCGCAGGCCGGTTAAGGCGACGACAAGGTCCCAAGAGGGTACTGAGGGTGGTCTCAGGGGATTAACCCAACGCGCACCTCTGAGGAACCTTACAATGAGTTGGTGCTTACCTAGGGATTTCCCCTCAACTGCATCATGGTATGCTGCGATGGAAGCAACATACACTTTAATAGTCGAAGGGGACAGCCTGCGCTCCAACTTTTCCTGCAGGAAGGCAAGCACGACTGCAATCAAACATTTCTGTGGGTCCTCGTGGCGTGAGGAGCATCAGTCGATGAACAGACCCCATCTCAGAGCATAGGCCTGCCTTGTAGAGGGGGCTCTTGACTGAGAGATGAAGAAATCAGGTCGTGGGTGCCAGATCGTGCCCATCCCCTGAGAGAGGAGGTCTCAGCTCATGGGGATTTTCCAGGGAGGGGCTGCTGCAAAGAGCATTAGGTCTGAAAACCAGGTCCGGGAGGACCAGTGCACAGTCTGTGTGCACAGCCACATGCCTGGACACTTGTCCTAGGGGCACTCCCGCCCGTAGGAGTGCCAGGTCTGACCACGGGTTGAATAGGCAGCGACACTCCGGGGAAACACCAATCTGGAGAGTACCGCAATGCCATGCCCATCTTGGGACTCGGTTCTGTTACCAACGCTGAAGCGGTCTCATATGGAGGAGCCCTATGCCCCAGGAGCCTCTAAAATGTTTTGAGAGGGACCGCTGTCTTGTGCCTGAATGACCTCAGACATGTCAGCATGGCCTGTGCGCACTCCCCTGTGAGGTGGGCAGTCATTTCTACCGAGTCCAGCTCCATACCAAGATAACAGATCCTCTGCACTGGACAGAGTTTGCTCTTCTCTGAGTTGACCTGAAGGCCGTGCCCGCGGTGGGGCAACCTGGTGTGGAACCGGCCCCAGAAGGATAGACGTCCTGGGGGCGAGTCTGACTGCTCTGGGCAGCGCTTACCTTCTCCACTGGTTCCCGCACTGGTGATCCAGGGCTCCGGGTCTGCATCTGAGGAGAAAACAGAGTGGTTAGATGTGGACCTCGGGGGAACTGGGCCCAGAGGTGTAGACGATTGCTCCCTCTTCCGTAGAAGATACCGCTCCTGGCCCTCCACCGGTGGTGGGGGCATGATCGTTTCTGTCCCCCGAGGAACAATCACCACCACCTCCGGGCTGCCCATGTCAGGGGTGCTTCTTGGAGCTACGTGTGTTCATGGCCGGGCCCTGAGGAACGGCGGTGCCCCACACCCGCGGCCAGCTTGATGTCATGTAGCCAGCCTAACATCGTGTGCTTCGTGAGCAGAAGGTCTGGGTGCCGCAAGGCGCTAGGGGGCTTGGCATACCCCCCCGCCATAGGAACTGTACTACTGCCTCCGTCTGCTGCTAGGCTGTCAAGGATTCCTGGGCAAAGCCCTCAACAGTGCCACCGAAGAGGCCAGCCTACGAGATTATTTTAATAAGGCGGGCTTTGTCAATGTTGCTCCTGAACCACTAGTGTGGACATCATCTGACCAATGCCACGTGCTGCAATTTTCGTCGTCCGAAAGAGCGAAGTCGGTTGCGGCAAGGAGTTCCTGTATAACTAAGATCCACCCTCGTGCAGTGATCCACCCTACGTGGTCAGATCCACCCTCGTGCAGTGCCTTGGATGGAACACTTGGAGGGTAGCCAAAGCGGGCAAGGCGGGAGCAGCCTGCCCGGCGGCGTGGTAAGTCCAGCCCGCGAGAGCGTACAAGGGCTTATGCGCCTCGAATGGGGGTCTGGCGGTCCATGCCAGGTGCCACAGCTGTGTGGGCAGCCACGTACCCCCTGGCTGCACCTCCGTCGAGGGTGGAGAGTGCAGAGTCCGCCTGGGACGGAGCAGCTGCCGTGAACGAGAGGCGGGACCGCAGTGTAGCGATGGTCATGCGTCCGCAATAAACGCATGAGACGGACACGATCGCTGTCTCTCATGCTTGGGCCGGGAGCATGCTGAAGCAGCGCTCGTGGATGACTCATGCGTTAATTGCGGACGCATGACCATCGCTACAGGAGGTGAGGAAAGTACCGCACACTAAAACGCACGGTCGCATAGACATTCCGGAGATAGGCTAGGAAACTGTGGCGAGGTCTCTCTTGCTGACGAGCAAAAAGACTGGCGCTCTTTTGAGCCTTTAAAAAAGGCTGCCAGTCTCGCGGGTCCATTGACAGCTGCCCAGTTGAATATGCTGCAACGACGAGAGAGCATGAACTCGGACAGGAACTCTGAATATCAAAGTGTTCTCCTCCAGCAGAATCCATACATTAGAGGCTCCGAAAGCGAAAAGCTGCATGTGCAATCCAGCCGTGCCCTCTTATACTCAAGCTGTGATAAGGTGCACCTGGCTGTAATTATTGCACGCCAATATTAATTGGCCTTTTCCAAAAGATTCGAAGACAATTGGTCTCTCATGCGTGATCCCATATGTAACGTGATTAGACTGAAAGGCTAACAATAGAGTTCATAAAACATAGTAATGCCTGATCAAGTGGAATGAGGCTTTCCCCTGTTGTCCTCTCACATCAAACTCCACCACATATTTGTAAAGAAATATTATCTACTGTGGTTTTACTTGTAAACAGTGCTTTATCTGTGCATGTTTCTCTCCTGATTAATTACTTTAGAAAGCAGTATTATGTATAGAGGACTTGGTTTGGAAGTTGTAAACATGCATCTTTTTACTTCACAAGACATTAATTGATGGACTGGAGTGGATGTGGATTACTCATGAGTTATTGTGCTCTTTTTATCAGCTGTTTGGACTCATTGTGACAGCACCCATTCACTGCAGAGGATCCATTGGTGCTAAATTTCTGCCAACCTGTTCAAATAAAGAATTCATAATGACTCGAATTAATCTAAATGCATTTCTTTGTTTGACAAGTTCATTTTGGGAAGCATGACTATGATGTTATTTCTCAATAATTTTTCGTAGAGTTCTCTGATCTCAATTAAAATCTGACAGAAGCACAACTCTTTGTGGCATTCAGTTATTGCGTGTTATAGTGGTTCTACAGAAGTCTCCTTGTATTCTCAGCCACAAATCTAAAATAGAGAAGAAACAGGGCTGCTTTTCAGCACTGGAGGAAAGAGATCAGAAGAGAGTCTCTTTGGCTGAGCTACATGAAGATCCAGCTGTGTTTAAGCCGGACCCCCACAGCGCAAAGAAGGGTCACCTCACCTCCAGGGCTCCGCCGCTGCAAATAAAGACATCCATTCACGCAGTCCTGCCAATCGCTCAGCCTGCTGCTGCTTTTCATCTGCTGCCCTTGTGGTGATCCCCATGTAGTACAGACTGGTGGTGACATAAGCCCTCTCTTTTTGAGAAGGTCTTGCTTTTTTCTTGCTCGAGCGCCTTTGAAGATTAAGGAGTCTCCGAGTAAATTTTGGCAGCATCCATGGCAATGCAGAGCCAGCTTTGGCCGCCTTTCAGCGTTTCTTTATTTCATTTATTTACTTGGTAATGCATTATGAGGGTTATTACCATGAATAATGATATCAGTTGGGATTTTAAAAAGAAAACAATTTCATTTGATGCAAATATGCATTAAAATAATGGACATTTTGCTTTTAGAATTAAATTATTCTTTGGCTGATATTAAGTGATATTGTGGATTATTCTTTCTGCTTGTTCAAAGTACTGAACTTTGATTGGTCACTAACTCTAAAAATGAATTAAACTGCCAATGAGGTTTTTATTTTTGAACCACTTCAATTGAGTGCCTTCTTTGATGTGAGTAATGCCAGAGCTTTCGATAGTGGCTGCAGGCAGAATGGAAAAGTGTTTTGTGAATGAAGGAAGTCCTCCTCTTTTCTCTCTCTATCTCTAGATGGGGTCAGCAGGAGTCTGTTTTGATTTGTGACCGTTGCTTCCTCTAGGGTGAACGAGGACGTGGTGAACAAACAATCTGATTGATGTTTCTCAACCACAGAAGGAAATGCACATATTATTCAGGACAAGAGAACATCAGTATTTAAGTGTTTATATGAGATACTTTATCAGATAACTGTAGACATCAGTGGGAAGGATAGTGCAAACTAAGAAGACTCAGAGCATGTCTGAATCCAGAGTTTTATACGTTGTTGTTGTTTTGCAAAATATATTTTACTTAATTTTGTATATATTTTAAAAAGATATTTGTAGTTTTTTTTGTGAATATATATTTTAGAATTTTTTTCAATGATATATTTAAATAGATTTCAATATAGAAAGATTTTTTTTAAATAAACTTGCTTTTTATTGTTTATATATGTATATAATATTTTTATATTATTATTTGTTTTTAACTTTTGAAGGTTTCATTTCTTCCCATAATAGTATTTAATTTTTTTTTTTACATGAAAAGATAAGCATTGCAGCCAGCCATTAAATATTTGTTTGGTTTTGAATTTGGTTCCAGATCATTACATGCGATGCTTTGGTTCCCTGGAAACCAATCTTAAGTACTTTCATACAAAATACTGTCTGATAAGTCATTTGATTATGCCCTATGACTGCATAACTTCCTGGGTTATCTCTCCCAAAGGAAAAAGCCATGTTGAAGTGAAATATCTCTTTTTCATTCCTATTCCATCAGTTCCTTTTGTTTTGAAAGTATCCGTATGGCTTTCTGTGGGTTTAACGGTGGCGTAATCTGGAATGCATCCAGCCCGTTGAACTGGGGGTCAGAGCCATACAATGAGACATGGATCTGTTCTCCTTCACAATTAAAGCCAGTCCAGGCCATTTACATCCAAATATGCTATATGCAGGCCTTGTTTACACAACAGTATCTTTCTCTCTCTTCCTCTCTCTCTCTCACCCTTTCCCCTTAGCCATAACTCCTCCTCCAAACCATCAACTATACATTCTTCCTCCCCTTCCACTTTTACTCTGAATGACTTAGTCACTGCATGCTGAGGCTTCCCGTTGCCTGTGGGGATTTTGGGGAATTTGTGATGACAGCACCTCTCCCTCTGCGGAGGAGTTGCCTTGAATTTCCAAGGAGAAGAGGCAAAGGAGACGTTCGGGTAGTCTGAGCTCGATCACACACAGGTTTTAATGGGACCTTAAACACTTTGCACTCTCGTCATGATGACTACGACGGCCGCTGGATGTCCCAGCATGTTCTGAAGTAGTCTAAGGTGAGATGGTCTTCATTGTTTTAATATGCAGAAGTCAGTTAATATAGGGCAGAGACTTCAGCTTCAGTGCTGACCTGCTGGACACTCTACAGTGCAGGTGGATGACGGATAAAGATTGTGACAGAGAATACTGATAGCTGGAAGTCACTTTGGATGAAAGCCCACAGAATACATTTAAAGTTTAATGTGCTTCTAAATGTGAAAGTGAACTCGCTGGAAAATGAAAAACTCTTTAGATGGTAGTTCATATGTCCCGTTAAGTGACATTCTGCATTTACTGCATCTAAAACTATTTTAAATGGCATTTTCTTTAGCTCTTTTATAATTATTTATACATGCAGCTTTACATTTTTAATGGAGAGACTACATAACAGAAGCCTGATAATAAAAACAAGTAATTGCTTTGTTATTTCCCATAACTGCCACTTTATAAAGTTTCTTATGAATTTATAACTTGTAATTTGGCTGTATAATTTCCCAGTTGTGACTGTATTGCATTATTATTTCTCCTTAAGTGCCACTACATATCCCTTTTATATTTTGGAATTGCAAGTTCTTTTCATTGCATCTTTATTAGTGATAATTGAAACTTTATTTCTTGAAAGTGCAATGTTATATCTCACATTTTCACACATTTGGTTTATTGCTGGCCCATTTAAAATAAACTAGTGAAGTTAAAAAAGTGAATAAAAATACTAAAAGAGAAATGGGACCAGGACCTAATATGCATTATACATTTTCCTCATGCAAACTTTTTATGTTCACTCAAAAAAAAAAATATATAGCTGAATGATGCATATCAAATATCAAGAACTTATGCCAGGACTGTTTTAGCTTTACACGTGTCAGTAACTCTGTGTGTGTTTTTACAGGACCATTACAGTGGTGGTGAAACATACACTGTGTAATGAATTAATAACGATCTCTGTAAAATGAATGGGAAAGGCAGCGTTAACAGTCACTCACAGTGTGTAAAGCGAAAAGAAAACACTGCTTGCCCCTTTTCATGTATTGCAACACTTTGCGCTCAACGAGAAACTTGTAGAAGGCTTGAGTGACATTCACAGTGCAGAATCCTTTTTGGCTCTTTGGATCAAGTCTTTTATACAGCTGGGAATGAGGAGGCCTCCTTTTACTTTGGCTTTAGAGAAAAACAGGCTAAAGGAAAGGAGGTGAGAGGACTAGATCTAATCAGGGTTACACTTGCAAAACTGTTTCTCATGAGTGACAAAGTTGTCTCTTTTTGGGCAAATTACAAAACAAGTGGTGTAACTTCCAAACATGCAACATACAAATATGAATCCTGTCATGCTGGGTGACAGATCATATTTTAAAGTACTCTTATTGTGGATTTTTGACAATTACCTTAATGCAGTGTGTAACAAAATGTTTTAAATCTGAAAGTGCACCGTGTATAACGTTATTGTCATTAGCATGTTGCCCGCCCACTTGTTGTTGTTTTTTTTTGTTGGTCTGAATGAAAACGCAAATTTATTCTTTGCCACTAGGTGGAATTTTTTGAGCGTTTAAAATCTCACAAACACTGTTTTAAATGAAATCGACCAATCACTAGAGGGGTCATTTGAGAGTTGTTGAACAAATAAGGTAAAGATATATGCATATTATAAGAAAATTAAAGTGTATTGTGATTTTCATATACGAGCATGTTTACATGTGTCGCAGGAAGTCATAGCTGTAGGTAACTGTGAGTCACTGACCTTGTCCGGTGTTTGGTCACTGTTCTTATCAGTTTTTAAAGGTTAAAGCCCTGAGGTTTTGTTAAAGGCAGGTGCATGTTTTCCTTTCTCTTGCTTAAATTTGACCGTGTTTTTTTGAGTGTGTGTGAGAGAGAGATAGAATGAGAGCGAAGCACAAGCAATGTGTTAAATGAGTGAAGGCCACAGTCAGGGCTGCCAGCTGGCCCCCTTCTCACATTTAACACCACAGATACAGCTCTGATTTTCTATGCATGCTTGGGAGTGCATGCGAATATTCAGTATCTCCATCTGTTGATGACCACTGAAGTTCCATTCTGGAAGGTGCATGAAAAGAACCTCTTTGTAAAGATAAGCATATCAGTCAGTGAAATAAGTTGTTTTTTCTGTCTCTGAGTTGACCTTCTGGAAAATCAACATTGATATTTCTGTGACTTTCCATGACTAATAGTGTTAAATATGTAATGTTTATATAAAATGCATAAATTATACTATACTAATTGTAATAAATAATAGGTATTATTACTCAAAACACAATTAGAAATACAATAGCATGAAAATAGCATTTTATTTTGTAGTCTCAAAGTAATATAGCTATTATCTAAAAAGAGAACAAAACATATTTTAACATATAGCTATTTATATAATAAGTCAATCTTTTGTTTTTATTGCTATTCTTATCATTATTTACTTTTTGATTGTAATAGATTACTGTTAGGCTAGTTAGGCCCATGCTATTTGCAATTTAACCATTTCTTTCCACGGCACTGCATTCACTTCTGGAAAGATCTGGCCTGTCAGATGCAATTTGCATCGTAAACTAATAAATCAGACAAAACCAACCAATCACATCTCAGTATAGCATGGTTTCACGCTATCAGTCCCTTCATTGAAACTTCCTGCCAGGAATAATCTTTGGCTTTACAGTTCATCTCTCGAGATGATATTCTTCAGCTATAAGGTGTCAGAAAGGAATGTTCTTTCTTTCTCCACCAATCAGACGCTTCCCGTGGTTTAATGTGTGTTTTTGTGGAGCGTGGTTGGGGGTTAATGAGAGGGTTAGCAGGGTTGCTAACCACAGCCTGGTCTGGGACATTTATGTCGTCTGATGAATGGACGGGTACATTGTAAATCAGGCACTGGAGAGCAAAGAGCCGGATTCCTCATAGCACTGATGTCACCACCGTCGTGCCTTCAACAAATCCAGACTTGAACGCACTCAGCTCGAGCCAGATGTTCAACCCCTCAGATCCCCTGTTATTCCCTCCTCTACTTGAGCAAGATTCCATGTTATTCCCTCTTTGCCTCTCTGGGATCCCGATTCCAGGCATAAGCCTTCTCTGCCTCTGTAAGACACTCTACTCTTCCCAGAGAGTCAGTCTTGCTCCATCTGTGAGATTCTTTGTTTTTTCAGACTCTACCTCTGTGGGCTTCCTCCATTTTACTCATGTTTCCAGCTCCTTGTGAATATATGTGTGCTTTTCCATAAAATCTCATTAAAGCGATGCTCCAATGCATCCTTATCTCATTCAAAGCAATATTCAGGGGTAAACGCTGTACAAATCTGGCATACTGTTGCTAACCATTGAGAATCTAAAAAACTATTCAGTTGTTTGAATCAGATGTGCTTTCTTTTGAGTCTTTGTTGGAATAATACTTCTGCTTTTCCATAACAAGCAAAGCTGATTTTCATTAATTTAGCAGTTGAAAGGAAAACAGAACATCTTAAACCCATCTAAAATGCATTTCTGGTTTAAGATGGTCTAACGTTTGGCCATCTAAAAAGTTCAAAACTATCAGACCAGTCTAATCAGCTTGTCCAGGCTAGGAAACCAGTTGATCACTTTATAGGTTTAAGATATTTTTACAAGCAGGACTGTGAACTACACCATCAGAAAAATGATTGAAGCACAATTTCTTTGAATAAAGATGGGATAATTACACTTGCTAATTAAGTAAATGTACCTAGCTAGGGAAAAAAACATTCACACATTTAAAGCAGACTGATTATAATATCTCTTCTTTCTTTTCAGGATGGTTGGCACAAAGTACTAATTGGCACAGAGGAACCAGTTCAGCCCAAATGGTGGAACATGATGGACACGACAGTTTCTGGCATCATACAAAAACTCTTCTGGATATTCCTTATGGCTAATTTCAAACTGTAGATCGAAACATGGATGATCAACCCATGATAAATTTAGAAGGACAGAGGTCATCAGCTTTGCAAGAGCCCGCCAAAATGACTTTCTCAGTAAAGCTTTCAATGGCAGATTCAACCATGGATAGAAACCTGATTTTTGAAGATACTTCTGATATCTCACTATCATCTGT
This sequence comes from Enteromius viviparus, assembly GCA_032353835.1. Lineage (NCBI taxonomy): Eukaryota > Metazoa > Chordata > Actinopteri > Cypriniformes > Cyprinidae > Enteromius > Enteromius viviparus. Next base: position 1,955,916 of record JAUCNO010000191.1, read on the forward strand.
TACAGATGAGCCTTTACAAGACCAACTGCAACTTGAGCTGAAGAATAAAAGTTCCTTAGAGAACACCAATCAAATTATACCAGTGCTCTTCAGCAAAGATGGACCTCCAATCTCAAATCATCTCACAAAAGAAAAAACAAAATACATCGAGCATCAAATCACTTCCGCTCCAATTTCAACCTTCAAACCTGAACTAAATGGCATTTATTGTGAACCTGACCTCTCAATGGATGCCGAGAACGGGTTCAGCTATTCATCGACTCCCTCAGATAGTCCAGTGACCAACAGCGTTGATGTATACTCCTCAAACACCTCACCTACTGCTTATCATTTCTCTAATTTGACAGTCAGATCCATATCAGAAAAAGCTTACTCTTACGCATCCTCTCCAGTGGGACTGCCCCACCTTGAGCACCCTTACTCGGCTCCTTTGCCAGTCACCAAGGGAACCGATCTACCCCGAATCATCAAACACAAGCCCAGCTCCATTACCTTTGCGGATTACGAAAGCATTTTGGGTCGAATCTTGACCGCCCAAACCAATGAGAGTTCAGACGATTGCGAGACCTCTTCTGAAGAGGATGGCGATGATGTGTTTCCAAAGTGCAAAGAATTTCTTCAGTGCTCCAGACAAAATGGTGGTGGACTGGAGAAACAACGGAGGAAAGGGACCTGTGGACAAGAAGGAAGTTCCAGAACCAAGCTGCCACCCACCAGAAGCAGCAGCTATGAGGCGGAGGAGGAGAGCAGCAGTACTGAGGTGAGGGTCCAATGTTTGTTAGATGTTTAATAGAGATTTCTTAGAGATTTGTTGAAGCTAAGTCTTTAAGCAGCATATCTTGTTTAGTTTTTAATGTTTGTATGGCCTTCAGTCTAGCACTGCATTAATATTCCACAAACGTCTCTAACCTATATACACTTTAAGTGTTAAAATACTAAAAAGAATGCAAACCAAGTGTCTTGCATTAGTACAGTTAAAATGTTTTGGTGCTCATTTCAGCTTTAAGCGCTATTTAGGTTTCTCACGAACTTGAAAATATTGGGGAGTTTATGCTTGCCAGGTCTGTCAAGGCTCGTTCACACCAAGCACACTAACTATAGACTGATTCATCAGGCGCACACACCTAAGTTAACTTCCCATCTGTGTTTGTTTATCCGTCTGGTTAGTGCCGCCGGATAACAACCACATAATGCACGTTTAAAAATCAAACTGAAATGTGAGTGTTTTTATATCACTGTATTTCTGAAGGAAGACGGTCATTTTCATTTCATCCTACGTGTAAGGCAGTGTTTGTAAGCTCAGAGCTGTTTCGTCTACAGCCGTTACCAGGGAAACCTCTCCTTTCTCGCGCTTAAAGCACCTCCTGCTGGCAGAGAATGAGTTTGCATTTTTAATAAATCCGTCTGATTGACGCAGCGAACATATTTTGCTTGTTGTCAAAAATATAATCTACTCTAGAAATGATGTAGCTGTTGTTATTAATTCTGTTTGGATGTTTAATGGAAGTCAAGGGTCACACAAGCACGCATGCGCAGTTACGTTGTTTATGTTGTTGAACTATATATAAAGATATAGTTCTTAAATCGTTCTTCATATTAAAGAACAGCAGAGTCATCACAACTATAACGATAATGGCACAGAGAAACGATATCGTTGGAATCACTTTCAGAACGATTTTTTCTCCAGCTTGTAACAAAAACGATTCCAATCAGAATCATTCCTGCTACAACGAGCTCGAGAATTTAAAAACGGCAGACGCACGTGTGCTTCGAAGAAACAGACAATGTAGTTCACTGGTGAGGACACAAATATTGTTATATTTATAGTTTTTTTTTAAGTTATCGTCCTTTGGTGTGAATTGAGCTTTAACGTCATGGCAGGTATTAAAATCCCCAAAGTCATGGAAAATGAATGGGTATTTATGTAGTGAATGGTGATTTTTCTAGTTTTGCTTTGATCTTAAATATTTTATTGACTAGATTTTGTGCTTGTTTAGATTAAAACTTGCCCACAAGCCATACTTTTGAGCATTGTTTATTTATTTCAGTCAGTTCATAAATCTGCCAGAAATTAGTGGAATTGCTCTGGAATTGGTTTTGGAACTAGTCTGAATCAACATTATTTTTTAAAACTCATTTTCCAGTTATTTCAAATGCATACTAAATTGAGAAGGCACTCATATAGCCTATTCTTAAAAAAAAATAATAATAAGTTTAGTCACATTTTTATCCTCTTCCTCAAAGTGATTTGTATTTACCAGTTGAAGAACTGTTCATGTGTAAAGTGAAGCATCCCTGAGCTTCTGTCATTATCTCTGTTCTCATGAAACGCTGAGTCTGTTGTCCTTCCTGACGCCTGTCGGAGCAAACGTCAGTGGCGAACTTAGCCTTCCATTACTTACAACTACTTTTAGTTGGAGCCAGTCACGGATGATTTGCATCTTTTTACTAACCCTAATGCCTGACCTGACTGTTGGCAACCTGTGACCTTCCCATCCCAAGTTTATTGGCCTTTAAAGAGGTGTCACGTGGACACACATGAAAACACAATAGCTTATTCCCTCCTATGCTTGGTTAAGAAACTCTGTAAAAAAGTCCCATACCATTCATACCAGAGATAACCAGGACAAAGAGTAAAGTTGATCACACCCTCTTATTCTGTTATCACTGCATAACCACAATGAGTCAGTGTTATTCAGTATTTCTGTTCCTTTTGATATCTTTACTTAGAATAAGGAGCTATTACTGTCATCGTATCTTTAATGTTTTTTTTTATACTTTTTAAAATTTATTTTATAGATTACATATCCATTTTAGATTTTATATCAATTTTTAGCAAGTCAGTGTTTTTTTGTAATGGTCATACATTTATGCTAGATATAGATTAATATTATTATTGTTTTAATTTAAAAATGTAATATTTTAATGAATTAACATTAAAAAATGTTATGAAATGTTTATACAATCTGTATTACAGTACTGTATATAGCCTAGTATTATTCCAAAAATATCTCTCTCTCTCTCTCTATACTAAATACGTATTATTTTAGAAGTAGATTTGCTTTTGATTATAAATATTTAAAAATGATTAAATATTTCATTAAAATTTTTAAATTGCAGATACATCTACCCAGAAAGAAAATATTTGTAATAAATATGTATTTATTGTAATAAAAAAAATACTTTTTGTTCTGGAAGAAACTTTCAAACCAAGAAAGCCGAATTACATCTTGGGTTGGGATGATTCACAATCACTGCTCAGTGTCAGTGGTGTAGTTACAGTAGTTAACAGAACGTCAGGCCCCGGCTCCCCTCTGTTCTTCTGTTCTGCACATGCTCGACTGTCCCCTGTTACTCGTTCTCTGTTCATGCATGATTTAAGAAGAAACTGTGAAAGAATGTGGTACCTCTCACATGAGCGCTGACCTTGCCTCATTTGCACCTTCTTAAGAAATGCCACAATGAGCTGTCTGTGGATAAGGACAGAATTAAGTATATCATATAAATCAACAGTTATATATGAAATTTAGTAAAATAAATCATATGGAATTAAATATTAGATATTAACCATTGTAGTCCACAATTTTTAAAATGCTTTTTGCATCCTCACCATTAGGTGGCACTCTATACTAACCTTTTCCCACTTTGTGGCCGACAGCACCAGTAGAGTTATTTCTACATGTTTATTTGGATTTTATCTGTGCATATGTCTTGGAATTGTGGAAAACTCTGCATATCTAGCCTCCTGTCCATATCCTTGCAAGGAAAGACATTCAGTTTGACAGTGAACGGCTTCTGTAACAAAAAGTTGGAGGATTTTCGTCCCCCTTAGAGTCTTATCTGACCTGGATTTGAAGCAGTTCAGCAAACGGATTATGGCTGGTGGCCTTTAAGGATGACACATTGCTACATTCTCTCGGTGGAGGTGGCTGGCACGCTCAGTGGGTGGCATGGCCATGGCAGGAAGCCCAGAGCAATGCCAAAGCCAGGCACTTGACTCCTCATTTCCATGTCAATGGGCCAGTGCTGAGATTTACAATGTGGCCAATTTGCGGCGGTGCAGTTATGGTCCTCGGCCATTCTGTCCACCGTGGAAGATAACAATGATGAGCTGATCTGGTGGGACTGACTCATACCGGCCTAGTTGCCATGACAAGTGTATTTTCTCACGACTGACAGGGCGGAAAGGGGTGTTGTAACTGATGCCGGGTTATTGAATACCACACATTCTGTGCAGGGAACAGATTCCAAGGGCTGCCACTGGACAGAGACACTATCCCCCAGTTTCACAGACAAGGCTTAAGCTAGTCCCAGACTAAATTGCATGTTTGAGTTGTCTCAAAATGAAAATATCTTGCTCTAACAAATCTTAAAACATGTCAGTGTCATTGTTCTGTGTTAAGATGCACACCTGTAATATTTTCTTATAAAGCATTTTTGCTTAAATATCCTATGTTTTTTTAATGAAAAATCCACATGTCTGTGGCAATCTATACTTGATGTTTTGTTGTTTAAGAATAATAGTAAATAAGTTAACTTTATGGTGTTTATTTTTCATATTAAAATGATAGATCACCCCAAAATTTTTTCATTAATTACTCTCATGTTGTTCCAAACAATAGCATTTTATATACATCAATATTATTAAATATCAACACAATGTTGAATATATATACAATGTCGAAACATAACTATGTCAAACAACGTCCTCCTTTATTTCTGAGAAGACACTAATTGTTTTCGCTCGAGACTCCTTAAGGAGGGTCAGATTTGAGCGTTAAAAACAAATGCGCTGTCTTTTGTCAGAGTTAAGAGGGTTAATGGTTCATTGCAGAAGGGCAAGACAGAGCGGCGCTGGTGTCTTAAGAGAGACAACAAGGTAGCCTTCTCACTAGCTTTGACTCGTGAAGCTGAAAGGTCAGGCAGATTCAGACCCCTACCTGAGTCCAGGACCACTACCAGCCCAAACACAGCACCTCATCTCAAACCTAAAAATATAAGAAGCGGCACATCTGTTTTTAACATAAGACGTGTCATGTGACATTGCAGACTAGAGTAAAGATGCTAAAAATAAAGCTCACAAAAATAAATTACAGAAACATTTTATAATTTTTTTTTTCTATTATTTTAGATTGTAAGAATATTTGAAAATCTAGCTGTTTTTACTGTTTTTAAATGCACATTTGCATGGTAGTGTATCATTTAAAGTTGCCTTACAACTGTTATGCCTCTTTGTTCTCCGCTCTCTGAAGGAATGTCAGAATCTTGAGTCTAATTGGTTAAGGGTCTTACCATGCCCACATTCCTTGAGATTTTATGTGCTTAATATGTTGCCCCCCCCCCACCCTTTTCAAACGAACCCTGTATTTCTGCTGCCTGAGACAAATGTGTCCCATTCTGGGATGACAGCCGTCAATAGCATCTTTGTGTAAGGATGAGAGGGAGCCGTAATCTTTGCCTTGGGGCTGCAGACCCAAGAAGAGCTTTAGCGTTTCCGCTGCTGTGTCTCCCGCACCAGGACGTTACTGTTAAACGTTCTTCACAGTTCATCTTTGCCCTCTTCCTGCTCTCTGGCCCCTCCACTTCCTGCCTGTAAAGGGGCAACCCTGTTGATTTACGGCTTGGTGAGTGAGGTAGGTGAAGGTAATTTATAGGCCAGGAACCCTCGGCCCTGTCTGAGCTGGACGGGACAGTCTATTTATACTCTATGGCAGAGGTGTCTAGGGAGCAGTGAAAGTAGCAGTGAAAGGAGAGGAATACCACACGACTATGTTTGGACTACAATGGCAGCTGGGTTTCTGAGTCACTGAAACATTTGACTCTCAATGCTAATGTAAGAGGACAACATGTAAATCTTATCTCATCTTATCTTATCTTATCTTATCTTATCTTATCTTATCTTATCTTATCTTATCTTATCTATCTATCTATCTATCTATCTATCTATCTATCTATCTATCTATCTATCTATCTATCTAAATCTAATCTAGCTAGCTAGCTATTCTATATATCTAATCTATACATCTAATCTATCGATCTATCTATCTATCTAATATAGATGTGAAAGCAACACTGAATTTTCAGCAAGCATTACTTATTCTTATATGCTTATTCTTATTTGGCACTCAAGAAACAACATACAATTGCAACATTTTAGCTCTTTGCAAATGTCTACTTCACAAATACCACATCCTTTGATAATGATTCGCTGGTCCCTGCAGATCTGCTGCTCATTCATCTCTCTTTCTCTCTCTATTATTATGTTTTGCTTTTAATGTGATTCCTTTTTAATTCAGCTTATAAAAATAGCAGCACTCGCTGGGTAATTAATTTGTAGCATTTTATATATAATAATGCATTCGCCTTAAATGTTAATCTGCTTTGTCCAGGAAAAGCTGACGTTTTTAATGCGCTCATGGTCTTTTAACACACTTCTCCGTGGGGGGCTGTAGTGCTAAGTGCATGTCATCTTGCTTTTTGCACTATCAGTGAGTTCCAATGTTCTTTGTTTTTTTAATTGCCCACTTACATAATTGTTTCATTAACTCTTGCTGAAAATAGTTGCCTGAGAAGTCGAAGACAAGATGTGTGCAGGCACCTCTGCTGAGTAGGGCCAGTAAATATTAGGTTAATTGAGTCGGTTACAGTAGCACTTAGGGCTCTGTGCTGCCATTCTGTATTATTTGCATATATTAGAAGCACCGCTGCAGTCTCGGGAAGAAGGAGTCCCACTAGGTAAAGCAGTAGGAATTGACTTATCATTGCTCTGTGGGTGGGAGAACAGAGCCTTGAAAAAAGCACACTACAATACTTTTCGCCTCTAGTGCAGTATGCAGTACAGTATGCATATTGTGAACAGCATGTACATTTTCTGTACAGTTTTTGTACATTTACCAAAATGTGTGTGTGTTTTTTTGTTAATGTCTCCCATTTTGCAATGAGCTGGACTTTATCTTCTATTTGCAATACTTCCCCTTCTTCTTCTTCTTCTTCTTCTTCTTCTTCTTCTTCTTCTTCTTCTTCTTCTTCTAAGGGAAAAATAACAAATAGAAATGATTTGGAACCTTATACATATATCTTTACTCTCAATTTTGGTCAGTTTATAAAGTATAAATTTTTAAAGAAATTATATTTATATATACATACATATAAACATATAACTGACTTGAATGTTTGTACAGTGTATAATATACACAATAGTAAACATATCACACAGTATGCTGATATTCAGGGGTGCACATACGTTTTTTTTTTTTTTGTCTGGTTCTCATTAGAGGGCCTGGAAATTTGGTTTGGTATGCACACTACACATAATTATTATTATTACTTTATTATATATATATATATATATATACAATCTGAAACAAAAATGAATAAATAAATCAAGTTTAACAATACAGTTATGTTAAAAAATATAGTATTAAATGAAAAAATTGTGCTTGATTAATTGTGATTAATTACATCCAAAATAATATTTGTGTGTGTACTATGTGTATATAAACACACTCATACAGTATATACTGTATATTGAATATATTTGCATGTTTACACGTATATAGTTATATTTATAGAATGTATATTATAAATTAATATATTTAATTTACAAATACAATATAGCGTTTTTATATATACATACATTTGTGTGTATTAATGTATACATAATAAATGTATAGATTTAGCAATCAGCAATTTAGGATTTAACAATGCCGGGTGAAGCACGTCAGTGAATGAAATGGTCAACATTTTGTGTTTTGCTGTGAAACCAGGCTACATTCATTAGCCTATATTTATGCTTTTTAATTTAAATGGAATTCTTATACAATATTATAGTTACTTGATCAAATAAGCAGTCTGAACTTATTTACCCAGCACATTTTTATTTTGTGCAACATTTATGCGCACCCCTGCTAATATTCTATTCTGAACTTTACCAATTTAGGGTAAAGACATGAAGGAAAGGAAAGGATGTGACATGTGGCCAGGTATGGTTTCCCATACTAGGAATTTGTGCTCTGCACTTAACCCATCCAAGTGCACACACACAGCAGTGAGAAGTGAACACACACACACACACACACACACACACACACCGTGAACACACACCTGGAGCAGTGCTATGGCACCCGGGGAGGGTCTCACCTTAGTCGTGGTATTGAAGGTGGAGAGAGCGCTAGTTATTCACTAAACCCACCCACAATCCCTGCTGGACCAGGGACTCGAACCCACAGCCTTTGGGTTACAAGTCTAACTCCCTATCCATTAGGCCAACAACTGTCCCCTGTTTGTATATTTAGTATATATTGAAATGATACAATAATACATTTCACCGTATATGTAGGTCTGTACATAAGTCTTGAGGGAGTGTTTCATAAATGGTGCCACAAGGGGGCTTTTTAAGGGATGTAAGACATGTTTTTCACAGAAAAGATGTTGAATTCTTGTTTGCTCAAGATCTGAAATGGAAATCTTTGGACGTGTATTCAATTACGTGGGAAGGCAGTTGTGACAGTAATGGCGTTGCGATCTATATGTGCACTTCTGATGAGGAGCTGACCCTGAAGGTATACATACTCTAGTCTCATAATTAAACGAGCCGTCAGCTAGATTCAGAGGGTGGATGAACCAGAAGACTTTTCTGGAAGTTATTTTTCGAAGTGCCACGAAAATCTTGGTTAATGAGGTAGCTGATGTCTAACTATGCTCATCAGGAACTTGTTTTAACTTTTTGGAGAGAACCCATTGTTTGCAGTAAACAACAGTAGGTGGGCTAATGTTTCATCTACAGTATGTTTATAATCACTCCTGCATGAGCTCTTCTGCAGTTAGTGATGCGGTATTTCTTAACATGACATACCCTCCTACTGCGTTGCAATCTATCACCATACTTCTAGGCCACCCAGCACCCCAGACACGAATTAACGTGAAGGCCAGATTGGAGAGAATATAGTGGATGCTGAATTGAAGCATCACTTGTCAGTGATATTTTTGCTACTTGTTTCTCTCAACCTCGCAAAAACATTGCTTGATCCCATTTGTTAACCCAAGGACATTTTTTTAAATAATTTTTCTTCTATTGATTGCTTCACCCGCCAAATATGTAGTACTTTTGTTTTCATTAAATCTCAAGCAATGTCTTTATATTTATTTCAGATCTTGATTACATGTGCAGACAAGCAAATATTGTGCATGCCATCAATTTATTCTGAAACATAAAGACAACATCCAGAGGATACGTTTGAGGATGATGGATAAGAACTAGAGAGAACTCATGTGCGTTGTTTTGAATGATGGAGTTGTGATTTAATGAAGTATGATTAATCAAGTTTTCCAGTTGTGATTAATCAAGTTCCTCCAATCTGCTAGATTGTGTTGTCATTTAGAGATGGGAAAATTCAGGCTTTGATTACCTAGGGAACTAAAGGTAATTTGATTATCTGTCACAAAGGGTAATACTTAACGGTTTGTATTACATAGGGCATTGATTTATGGAAAGAAAAAAGTGGCATTTGTTTGAGTTATCACTTTAAGCTGCTTACAGCATATGTTTGTAGCTTAACTGTAAAACAACACTATATTTTAGTGTTAAGAAATGCATGTATACTGTCTGTGCTGTGTGATACATTCGGAGCTGCCTTATGTAATTGGAGCAAAATAAATAAATAAATTTGAAAAATCTAAATATGACTGTCATTTAAATATACTACGATAAGTAAGTGGGATAGATCTGTTTTTTCTCCTCTAGACATATGACTCATGCATACACAGATTTGCTGATCTGTTCATATTATTGTCTATGTTGGAGAGCATCACATACATCTCTTTTGCTGTTTGTCAAGGGCACTGGTTTGCAAATCTCAAGCTAATATTTTCCAGTCACTATGTGAGAATTATTTTAAACTGCCATCAGATGCTATGCCAGTGGCATGTGAATGGTCAACAACCAGCACCAGTTAATATTAAAGGGGTCATTGGATGTGACATTCACTTTTACAAGTAGTTTAAAATGAAATATGCAGTCATCATTTAATACCGAAATCTTACCCGCAAAAAATCGTGTGCGTCGAAAAGCGATGCAAACTCGTATGAATTGCGCAACACAAACTGTTTATCTGCTCGGATCAAAGGTTCAAACTGTCCAGTATGAAGCGCTTCGATTCTGTTATAAACACAAATGACTCGTGATTTAAACTGTTTAAAGCCAAACAGGAGCAACACTGTATGCAAAGAGACATCACCGTCATTTACCGTAGATTTGATGTAGTAACATTCACTGTACCATGGTATTGTGGCATAAATGTGGGATATTCACACTGTATTTTATTGCAGGATAATGGTATATAATTATAGTATGTATTTTTGATTAAGCTATAGCATGTGATTATTTATTTTTAATGTTTTTAGACTACAGTTGTTTTCATGCAAATAGACTAAATCCATAGATAATTTTTTCCTAACTCAAGCTACTATCAAATTAGCATTTCTAAAAGACAAAAAGTGATATTATTATTTTCAGGCAACCCAAACCTGTTTCTTGATTTAAAACACTACTCGTTAGAACATGCAGACACGTAAAAATTGTATTTTCTTTATATTTATTATATTTAGATATTTATTTAGTTAAGGACAATTAATTGTCTGGTTTCTACAACTTTCACTTTGGAGCAAAATAAACAAACAAAAAAAAAAGATCTGACATTTATCGTGCTAATTATTGAAATCGACTGATAATAAGAAAAAAAAATATTGTGCTGTTATTATATAATAATGATTATTATGCATTAAACTCTTTTTTGACATTAATAACAATGAGAAATTGAAAGATCATGTGGCACTTGAGACTGGAATAATGGCTATTGCCATCACAGCAATAATATACTTTTATAAAATATATTTAAATAGAAAACAGTTATCTTAAATTGTTGTAATATATTACATCATTTTACAACATTTAATGTATTTATGATCACGTAAGTACAGTCTTGGTGAAAACAAGACAAGCAAAAAAACAAAACAAGCAAAAAACCCCGTCTACCACTGTGAATTAATATTATTTGTAAGCTTTTAGGGCTTTCAAATAACTATTGTACAATTGCTCTTTGAGTGCTTTCAGGTGTAATAGAACAAACAAAACAAAACAAAGCAAAATTATGCCCATTTGAAAAAACTGGCGATTATTGAGCATTATAATTAGACATTGCAGATCTGAAGAGGAATGCAATAATATGCAGTTCAGAATAACAACAACAAAAGATTATTAAAGAAATAAAGAAATGTTGGAATAACAAAACTGGGAAGGAAGCAAAGGGAAGTTCAGAACTAATATCAATGCTTCAAAATGACAAGACATTCAAAGCTCTTCAGCACAGCATGTCATGCCAATTGCTCATTCATTTCCAATTATCTACTAATTCCAAAGCAGAACATGGAGTATTTTTGGATTTGCTGAGAAACTTTCTTTTGAACTCAAGATCAGAAAGTCTCAGGAGTAATTTCACGAGCTTTAGCGAACCCTCACATGCTATTAGCTGGTGTATACAGATGCATGTTAGATGCCGTCGTCCTTTAAAATCGTGTTACTTATGTTGAGCACTCTAAGATGACTGCTGCTCACAAATTGTCTGTATTAATTTGAGTATGTTTCTCCACCTTCTCCTTTTTTCCAGTGCTTTCATTTGATGCTGAAGTGATCAAAAACCTACAGAGAGGATAAAAGAATAAAACATGTTTGTTTGTTTTTTCCTAGTGACTTTCTATCAGTGTCTGTGTAACGTAGGAGACAGAGGCATGCGGATCCATTTGCAGCATTTATTTAATACTCGTAGTCAGACAGGCAGTGGTCATAAATGGCAAACAGGAACAGAGAAGGCAGAACAGAGATGTGAACAAAACCGGCCAAAAGTCGGGGCAGGCAGCTAACCATTAGAGTTCCAATTATCCGAGTCACAAAGGCAGGTGGCAGAGATTCAGGCAGAGATAAACAGGGTCCAACAAAGAAAACACAATGGAAACAGAGGAAACTCTCAGAATTGCTAGGAAAACAGAATCCCTCCAGGGGGGAGCAGACAGTGCAAAAACCCTCCAGGCGGGACAGTAACAGAGGGCACAGGGAGGTTAACAATGGCCTCAGTGGCCATGACAGGACAGTCTGAGAGTTCAAAAACGGCCTTCATAGCAGTGACGGTCCAGAACGAGAGTTCTTAGTGGACTTAGAGACAGACTTAGCCTGCAGTGGCTTTGGCTCGGGGTTGGCAAACTTTGGTTTAATGAATCTAGTATTTATTTCCTTTTTATTCCTGTTTCTATTAAAGTACGAAGATGTGTC
>JAUCNO010000191.1:1968337-1979603 GCA_032353835.1 Enteromius viviparus
ATATATATATGTGTGTGTGTGTGTGTGGTGATATTATAAATATTTTTAGCAATTATTTCTTTAAATAAATGGCAGATAACATTTTCAATAAATTATTATGGATTATATTATGTATAAATAAATAAAGAGTGAAATTAAAAATATATTTTAATATTAGTTAACTTTTTAAAAACTACTTAAATTATTTTAATAATCTGTTAAGCATCTTTACCGAAGCATTTTCTAATCTGTTTACAGAGCTATGCAGATGCAGAAAAAGTATGCTACAGGGAGGCCAGACCAAAAGGACCTGAATGAAAACCTGGCTGCCACTCAGGGCCTGGCACACATGATCACAGAGTGCAACCGCTTGTTTGAGGTGAGACACACACACACACATCTATTTCACATGATGATGATTTGACCTTCTTTTTTTCGAATACTGGAATGCCTATTTTATAACACAACCATTACACCCACAAATCAAATTGAATGTTTTTATTTGCCTTTTCAATTATGTCTAAAGCAGACCACGTTTTATTTTATTTTCCCTCAGATTCCACACGAAGTGGTGACACAATCACGAAACTCCTATGTGGAGGCCGAGCTTCAAGCTCCCACGATTGAGGAGCTCTGCAAGCGGCAACATCAAGAGGACGAGGGGGAAGATGAAGGCTCTTGGCCTGCATTCATGGAGGCCAAGCTACAGGGTCTTCTCAAAGAATCACGGGAAAAGGCCAAAGGTTGGGTGTCCTGCCCGAGCACTGGCAACACAGAGCTGTCCTATAAGAAGGTGCGACTGGAAAATTCAGACTTGTGCGCTACAGGACATAAACATTACAGAAAATTTGAATTATACTGATAAAGAAGGCTAAGCAATGTTCTCTGGTTTAACTCCAGGTGGGTGATGGGAACCCTCTGCGGCGTTGGAGGGTATCGGTGGAGGTGGAAGCCCCTCCGTCGGTGGTTCTAAACCGCGTTCTTCGGGAACGCCACCTGTGGGACGTGGATCTGATGAATTGGAAAGTGTGTGAGGGTCTGGACAGGCAGACGGAAGTGTTCCAGTATGTCCTCAACTGTATGCCTCCTCATCCCAGCAGAGACTTTGTAGTGCTCAGGTGGGTCCTTTCACACAGGGAATAATTATTATTATTTTTTTTTTTATGGTAAGCACATTTATGGAGCAGTGGTTGAATGAATGAGATAACGGGGTTCCCACAGACATGCAAAACAATGTTGAATTCTGGGGATTTTTTGTAGTTTCAGACTTGGGAAAGTCTGTAAAAAAAAAAAAAAAGAGAAACTCACACTCACTCTCTCTCTCTCTCTCTCTCTCTCTCTATATATATATATATTTAATTATATTTAATAATTATATTTAATAATTTAATATGTAATACATACTGGCAATATTGTGATTTATTAATCATAAATATCATATATAATATAAATACTTATAGCACAAACAAAGAATTCCTAACAGTATATATAAAATGATTTTTATAAATGACTGGAAAGTCAACAATTATATGGAATGATGGTTGAATTTTATGTACGATTTGGACAGTTCCACACCTGGGAAAATCAGAAATTAGTGAAAACTTTATAACAAATGATATACCAAAAAAAAAAAAAACTACAATAAAATAAATATTTTTTCTGAATATTTACATAAAATAGAAATCTGAATAATTAAAAAAAATATACATGAATATGCATTTTCTTATGCATTTATGTTTCTATGGATTTATACCTCACACAAAAATATTCCTAACCATTCCTTTAAATAAAATCAGTTGTAGTAGGATGGGTGGGTCACAGTTTACGGCTTTAGCTTACTGTTTACTGCAGAAATGTTTCATAAAGTCACAGTGGTGTTTGTGCTTAGGTCGTGGAGGACGGATCTACCGCGGGGGACGTGTTCTCTGGTGTCTGTGTCTATTGAACATGAAGACTGTCCACCTATAGGGGGCATCAGGGCTATAGTGATGGAATCCAATTACTTACTGGAGCCCTGTGGCTCTGGCAAGTCCAGACTCACCCACATCTGCAGAGTGGACCTGAAGTGAGTAAATATAGCCGACTCACTCCCTCAAGTAGAATTCTCTGACTGTTCATAGAAACGAATACATGTCAGCGTGATAATACTCTGCACTTTTATTTTCAGAGGGAGAACTCCAGAATGGTATAACAAAGCATTCGGACACCTCTGCGCCGCCGAAGCTGCTCGTATTCGCAATTCCTTCCAACCAATCCACACAGAGGGTCCAGAAACAAAAATATGAGCCCCGCTATCATTCTGGAAACTGAAATCTCAGTTCTGTGACTTTGCCCTTTTGCACAATGGGCAGAGTTGCCTGGTCTGGGTAATACACCCACATGGGAATGTCGTCAACTTACCAATGTACCTTCAGCTTGTCCAGTTTTAATCTTTTCTTATTGTAACTATTGTTATTTGTATTATAATGAATTATTTTATTCTTTCATTGATCTTATACAATGTATAGGACACCTAAGCTCTTAAGTGCTTCTGGGAAGCATATATTTTATTTAATGAAAAAAAGAAAGCTATATTTGCACATGCATGCACCGCATGTCCATGTATGTGTTTGTTTGTGTGTATGTGTGGATCTACACACACATCTTGTATAGATAAATATATATATTTAAATGCTCATGTAGTATGAATATTATGTATACATGTGTTTGATATCTCCTTTTGCAAAGATATCAGTTTAACTCGTATGGTACAAAATGTTACTCAGTTGTAAGCTGAGTTACTTTGCTTTCTCTGTTTCTATTTTAATGTTTGTCCATGAATGGGTGTAATGTTATGGAATTTGTACGTGCTTGTTTTAAAAAATGGATAAAATGACTTGGGTTTGATTTTCTCAGACCTGCTTTTGTAGTACTGGATTACATTAATGACAAAGAGACAATGATTTTTAATTAAACTATGTAAATGAATAAATATTAATATGTCATTTTGATGCTTATTTTCTTCTTACATGATTATTGATATAATATCAGTTTTTCACAAAAATACCACCATAACCCAAATCATACACTGATCCAAAACTGTGGCTCAAATCACTGACAATGAACTGAGAGTTATTTTTAAAAACGTGTATTTGCTTAAAATAAACCCACAGCAC
Organism: Enteromius viviparus; assembly: GCA_032353835.1. Classification (NCBI taxonomy): domain Eukaryota; kingdom Metazoa; phylum Chordata; class Actinopteri; order Cypriniformes; family Cyprinidae; genus Enteromius; species Enteromius viviparus. The sequence continues at coordinate 1,971,472 of JAUCNO010000191.1, forward strand.
TGAAACTGATGATGTACCTCTGTTATGCACTAGATGTCAGTATTTATCTATGACAGACTGTCTCTCAATGTCCGCCAGTTTTACTGATAAATATATATTAAACAAAAAGCTTCAAAGGCCGCTCGGTTTCAACACATATCTCAGCTTGTTTACTCTTTTGATATTTAAATGCTTTAACACAGAATTTGTTTGGGTGATAAAATACTTGACACCAATGCCACAAACAAAAAAGGATTAAATTTTAATGCATGTTTAAATAATAATGAAGTGCATTAATTACATCAAATTAATTTTGAACAACACTTTGTTGCTGTAAATAAACGTAGATGGTTTTGTAAACATCTGACAGCATTACAGAGGGACACAGACAGGCTATCTCACAAGTTGACCCTCTTCGGAGATCAAACCTGGCGGTGTGGTTTTCTGCAGACAGCCGGAGAATAAATCCATCAGATGGCCTCTGTCATCTAGTGAACTGTGTGGTTTATATAGCATCAGACTGACACCGCAGTGAGCCGGAACAGTTGTGAAAGGACAGATTCACATTGATCTCACTAAACAACCACCAATCACCAATTTAAACGTTTATTTTGTCAAACACACCATTGGGTGTTTATTATGCAGTACACTGTTCCTGTAACCCATTCATTGGCTTGGAGGGGTCTGGACATTTTGTATTATAACTCCGATTGGATCAGTCTGAAAAAAAAAGACAGTCACATACACCTAAGATGCTTCAAAGGTAAATAAAAGACAGGAAAAGTTTCATTTTGGATGAAAGTAGTAGTGTGATACGATGGACATAAAATAACTGTCACCAATCCAGTCTGTGCCCTTCTGCCTGATTGCCACCTGAGGGCGCTCTCCTATAATATTGACTCTCACCCCACACACAGACACATCACTCTGGACTACATTTCCCATATTCCACTGCACAGTGGTTCCATACTGTATGTTCCACTAAATTCAGCTTCAGTCAATCGCACACACACACACGCACACCCACTCGTATCATTGTCAAACTGCAGAGTGTTGTTTGCAGTTCTCTCTAACAATGCGAATCCATTCCGTGTTTCCCGAGTTAAAGCCTGGTTTAGGGTCTGTTAACCTGCCTTGATCTAGTCTAGATATATTCCTGTATTCTCAGCTTGTTTGATCTATGCATGCCCTGAAGTTTATAGCCTGCCTTGGATCTCTCTCTCATTTGGTCCTTAGGACTGCATTTGCCCCTGCCTGAACTCTTTGTTTTATGCCCCTGGATCACGTTTGTGCACATCGACCCCATCTGTTCACTGGACTACTCTTATGTGCCCGTGCCATACCTGTTTGCTGGTGGGCCTGTGTTTAGCCATGTTTATTAATAAAAGCTTGCATATGGATCCACACACCTCACGTTTCTGTCACTTGGAAAATTACATATGCGGACATAGCATTGCCACATGAACGGATAGTCTAGTATTGCATTGACATACGTTCTCATTTCACACAGTAGGGAAGAGTATATACATATATATATATATATATATATACTGTATGTATACAGTGTTGGGAAAGTTACTTTTAAAAGTAATATATTACAATATTGCGTTACTCCCTAAAAAAGTTACTAATTACATTACTTAGTTGTTTTTTATGGTAAGCAATGCATTATGTTACTTTTGCGTTACTTTTTAAATATGGGCTCGTTTTTGAAGTCATTTTTGCTTGTTAGTATGGTTGAACTGGATCACTAAAGGTCAGCAGCAAAGACATTGGTTAATAAAAAGGGGTTAGATACATTTGTGTAATATAATTATTGCAGGTGTGCGTCATATTCTGAGTTTATTTGAATTCATTTGGATGAATACTGAATCCGTTTTTTCACTTTGAGATGAATTAATGCACGCATTTAATTAATGCATATTCACATTTAGTCAGGGGCGGATTATGGGTTGTGTGGGCCCCAGGGCAAAGCGTTTGCCCCTGGGAAAAACCTTCAGACAACGTTTGCAAAATGTCTGCGTCGGCCCCTGGGAAAGACCCTCAGACAATGTTCGTACAACGTTAGTGTGGGCACTTGCATGAAACCCTGCATTTAGTCTAGAACTACACTGTATTCACACACCGAACACAATGTTCTGTATTTCTGATTTCTCCCAGCATGTCAGGAGTCAGGAGACTTGTCAGTCAATAAATAAGAAAAAATGAGTTTTATTACTCTAAAATCAAAAAGTAATGCGTTACTTTATTAGTTACTTGGAAAAAATTATATTATTACGTAGATCGCGTGCCCCAACACTGTGTATTGCAAGTTTACATAGAAAGTAGTGCAAGTTTACATAGACCAATCCTTGTAATAATACTAATACTAATGATGATTAATTATTTATCTAACGAAAAAAAAAAATCTAAATTTGCTCTGCTGAGCCGTAATCTAAAGATTTTCTGCTTCCGTCTAGCTTCCCATGTTTACCTGTATGATGGGTAGGGGATCCGGGATCTGTATCAGTCGACCCATGAAGGTGCAGACAGGACGCACACTGCAGCCTACGGTAGTCTGCTGCACATAGAGGGCGTTTTCCCAGCATGAGAAACATTTGATCGGTATACCCAGCTGGGTAATGCAAACCCACATACTACATCACTGAACACAAATCAGAGAGAGAAGCGAGAGCTCAAGTACAGTGTGCGCAGCATCTGTAGACCTGTAGTGTATTCTGTGAACCTGCCACATGCGTTTGGACTCTTACTGCACAGCCGGTGGATATTAAATCACTGTCGGAGATTTGATTCCCCTTAAAGTGGCTGTTGATATCTCATCGAACTTGATTTGACCAAAACACCTCCTGTTCTTCATGATACAGCGCTGTTTTTAAACACCGCGGCTGATAGGATATGGCGAGTGTTCAGCCGGTGGCCACGCCGGGCGACAGAGCACCTCCTCCCGGCCACAGGCAGCACGGAGCTGCGGCGGGCTCCGGTACCGGTGACATGATGATGATGATGTCTTGCTCCGGATCAGTGGTGCTGCCGGCCGGGATGATAAACCCCTCGGTTCCGATTCGGAATATCAAGACGAAATTCGCAGTCCTCACTGGTCTCATTCAAGTCGGCGAGGTCAGCAATAGAGATATAGTGGAAACGGTGTTGAATCTGGTAAGTGTGACTTCTTGTGGCTGTGTTCGCTTTAAAACACACTGAACTCAGTACCTAGGCTAGACAGCATTTTGATGCGCTTTGCACGATATAAGGGATTCGAGTTGTTTTGGTTTTGGTGAACACTGAATGAACCCAACGAATGAATGATGCTGTGATATTGTCACAGATCGTGAGTATTAGGATGCAGCTCTAATGTGCTCATTACAGTCACAGACATATGGCTAAGTGTATACTTATTGACAGCAACCAAACAGGTGTCTTGCTGTAGTTTACATGCAACCCGTGCTACAGTCCTACACAGAATAATGCAGTCTTGTTCTTCAGTAAAAATATCTAAACATCCTTAGAAACAATAAACAATCTCACTAAATATGTGAGAATATATATTATTAAAATAAAATAAAAGTTAAAAAGTTGCATCTGAAGTACATATACCCTGTTCTCATATTTTTCTGGACAAGCATGATTATATATTTGTGTGCGTATGTGAAATCGACAAATCAAAATGTGTTCAACATAAAAATTTTGGTATTATTCCTTTTCCAGCAACCACTTGTATTTTGAACAAAACATTTATGAGGGAGATATAATTAAATTTGTCTTATTTTTTGGATGAGTAATTATGCAGGCCGAACAATCAGTTTGAATTTCTTTTATTTATTTCTTTCTTTATTTTTTTAGTTAACTAACATATCTTAATTGTCACCTGCCAACCCAGAATAGAACTTTTTTGTATTCTGTGTTAAAGGCATAATCAACATTATTTCCTTTGAAAAGAAGTATGGAGCTTTAGCACTTCTCATGGCATTGGGAAAATGTATAATGTAGGCCTATATTTATATATTCGCAACATGCAATGTTAGTCTGAAGGCAGTGTGCACTTAAGATGCAGGGGGGATGAAAGGTTGTCCTTGTGTGTGTCAGTGCTTTTGTGACATTTTTTGCGGTTGTGTTGCTCACTGAGAATCTTTTGATTTGATTATGCTCAGTTTTTGACTCATTGCACGTGTGTTTAGCTAATGCACTTTAGTCTTCCATTAATAGTCTGTTTGCTGAGTATGTGTTAAAATACACTTTCGTGGAACACACAAAACCTCGACCAGGATGTTTGGTCAAATATTACTGATTCTTTAACTCTGGTATGTTTTGCACTTGTTGTGATTCTTAATGACCTGAGTAATGAGCAGTTAGACAGACAGCACTGACCTGCAGGAAAAGATTTACCATATTATCATATGTATCCTCCTAAGTGGGATTCCCAGTAAGCTTGAACAATTTGTGAAATATTAATTTCTTTTTTTTTTTAAGTCTTGACATTTGGGATGTGAATTAAGAAACCAGAGGGTCAGGTGGTTCCTTTGTGACTGTTGTCTGTCTCGCACAATAGCAGCTCACGGAGTCAAAGAGGAGATGCTGACAGCATTTAGACAACAGGTTTGTTCCTGAGCACACAGGTGCTGCTGTTTACAGCACGCCAGGGTGCATTTCTGATTTGACAGTGGAGGGAATAATAACTGCCCCACCGTTTGCTACAGGGTTCTTCAGCCATTAGGTATTTGTTTATAAACAGTATTCATCAATCATTTAGCTTACATGTAGGGATGTTGCAAGAACAAAATGTCAAAAGTCAATACCAATGTCAGTCACAATTTCATTATTCAACGAATATGAACACATTCCTGAATTCATGCAAAAGGGAATACACCAAAGCATTTTTAAACAAAATATGCATTTTGTGATACAGACAGATCCTTTGTTCATGAAAATTAGGCGTCTTTTGAAAGATATATGAACTCAGAAGCAAAGTCAGAATTTTGAGACGTCAGCTTAAAATCGCAAGATCTTTAGAATAGCTAAGTAAACTTGCAAACCTGAGAAAAGTGTAAGAAGTCTGACAAAAAAAGTCATTTGCAAGATGAAAACTCAAAATGTAAAGATTTTAACTCAGAATTGCTGGAAATAAAGTCAGAAGTGTGCTATTCTACAAGAAAAAGAGACTAGGAAGATAACTGAGATAAAAATAGCAAGATATAAACATAGAATTGCTAGAAATCAAGTCAGATTTAAGAAAAACGCATGATTTCAGATTTTTGAGATGTTTAAGAAAATGGAAAATGATGGAAAAAAAGGGCTGAAATGCAAGATGAAAATTGTGAGATTTTATCTCAGAGTTGCTATAGAAACGTGTAATTTTGAGAACAAATTCTGAAATTGCAGGATTTATATTCAGATCAACAGTTCTGAGAAAAAATGTCAGATTTGTAAGATGTTAACTCTAAATTGTAAGATGTAAACTTGGAATTTGTATTTTTTTTTAAAGGGGCAGAATTGATAAATACTCAAAATTGCGAACGTCAGAATTGTGTTATGAACTTGTAGCTTTGAGAACAAATTCTGAAACAAATGTCTGAGAAAAAAATAAGAACTGCGAGATGATAAACCAATATTGCAAGATATTAATTTGGAATTGCTAAATTTTAAGTCAGACTTTTGTGTTATAAACTCATCATGATTATGAAAAAAAAAGTAAAATTGTAAGATGTTGACTCAAAATTGTGAGATATACTTGGAATGGTCAGAAACAAAGCCAGAATTGTGAAATAAAGAGCAATAACGTTATTAATTTAGTTTTTCCTTGGACTATACATAGAGGTGCCTGCGTTTACTCTATTTCTAGGTATAATGTTTGAATATTTTGACTGCTTTTACATGAATACATCGCCAAGACAAAATTGATGCTCCATTATGCAGCCAAAGGTTGAGAAACATTTACCTGATTCTGCAGCATACTGTAAGCCTTTTTTACTGTAATGTCAATTTGATGCCAAAGTACTTTTGAATGTTAGATCAGCATAATGAAGAGCTGACTAAATGTTTTGGTCCTCAGTATCATCCGAGTTCATGATACATTCATCCAATCTCTTTTTTTTTCATTAACTGTTAGAAATGTCACCAGAACGATTCAGGCCCAGCTCTCAGGTGTGAGCAACTGCCTTAACCCCTACATATCTGAACCTTGATATTTGCAGTCTCATTGTTCCCGGTCCAGAGATTAATTACGGGTCGTTCTGTCACAGCGGGGAGCGACGAGATCAGACTGGGCAGACGAGACATGTTGCAGCTCTCGGCATGTCGAGGCAAAGACATTGTCCCGTGACTCTGAGGGACTCTTGATACTCTCAACACAAGTGTCTATTGAGTAACAGTGAAGTGAGAAGCACAGCACATGAGGCAAATCTCACCTTTCTTAATCCGAGAAAGGCAAATTCACAAGTCACAGTGTGACTGTCAAAGCAATGATTTGGAAAGTTCACATGAGTCAAATTTTGTACGGTGATTCATAGCTCCAATCATCCCGTCGTTGTGTTAACACTCAGCGTCTCAGAAAGGCTGTATATGGGAAGAACAGTAGTGTGGTTGTTTTGATGTCTCGATTAAGAATTGATCGCTGGAGTCTCTAGTGTGCAATGACTCAGAGATGTGTAATGGAATTGATCCTGCTAGATTCACTTTGGTCGTTTTGACCGAGGCAGCACACTCACTCGACTTTATCGTTAAATCGGAGCCAAAAGAATTAAATGGAGGGGATGTTACACCTTGTTTGTCCCTTTGTACTTTCAGCGCACTTTAAAACCTATGTACCTGATTTTTAGAGAGACTCTTGACAAAGCAACTCTGTCACTCCGGAAGTGCGATGTGTCACAGACATCCCTGTGTCGGACAGGAGGATGTGTTCGAGCAGGAAAAGGAAATAGGGCCATCAGTCTGCCAGGTAAGACACCTAGGAAGTGCTGGCAAGAAGATGCAGACTCAATCTAACTGAACTAGGCACTCAATATAAATTCCAAACCGCCTTTTATTCTCCGTCCAAGGATGCTGCTATTTGTTACACCTGAGCTGTTCGAGTTCAAACAGCGTCTGAAACAGTGGTTAGCAGGAAATAGAGAACATTAACAATTAAGAAGCTCTGTCAAGGGTTTGAGCAAATTGCAAAAGAGATTCTTTTCATAGCTGGAGCTAAAAATGCTTTTTGTATGATTCTGTTAACCAAGGCAGTAGAATTCTATATTTTATGAAGGACTTTTAATGAAATAAAAATTAAATGTCTAGAACTTTTTTTTTCTGTCTGATCTTCTCCTTTGAATGTCGTTTTCAGAGTATGAGCACTAAATTATAAATCCACATATTTAAAGAAAGAAACATCGAAACTGTAAGTTCATGCACAACATGGTTTTTAACTTGATTTTTACTTTAAAAAGAATAATATTAGAGATGCCGTGTTTTGGGTGTTTTCAATGGTGCTGTTTTTTTGCATAAACCAGTCGAAGTCGTTCATAATAGGGTTGGGCGATGTCGACCATTTGGCATCGTACGATGTCGAATGTGAAACATCGCGATGGACGATGGTATCGTCGTCGCCATAGGTGGCGGGGGGGGGGTTAGTTGTACCAAGCCCCGCCCCACGACTGAAACGAGCAAGTGAGAGAGGATTGAGCGCAGGAGTGATCGCGCGCGAGTGCTTGAATTGCGCGCGAATGACACATCATATCAGGGTTGGATATGAGCTCGCGGCTCCGTTTCTTCCCATGTACATCTGTTTTCCTGTCGCGGAAATGCGGCTCAGCATCGTGATGTCTATCGGCCATCGGCGATAGACGATGGCATCGTCTATCGACCCAACTCATAATCAATCAATAGTTCATAATCAATCATATCACCCATTTATTACCCATTATTTACCCAGTTTCCCTCCAACATACCCACCACACTCTTTAGGAAGTCTGGTAAAACTCAATGGGCTCAGGGATGGCGTAAGAGACACAGACTCTAAAAAATTTGTGATTTATACAGTTTTCTATGTCATAATTGTGTAATAATGTATGTATGTATATATATATATATATATATATATATATACAGTGGCGGCTCCTGACAAATATCTCTGGGGGGGCAACTGTTCCGATGATGGCAAAGATAACCGCTTTAATGGGTAA
>JAUCNO010000191.1:1979703-1997898 GCA_032353835.1 Enteromius viviparus
GTACACACACTCCCAACACACATTTCAGTCCAAACAGCTTGAAAAAGTGCATGTACCACCGTATGACCCCTTTAAGAGTTGCATGTGAGGTTAAAGGAACGCAACTCCCCTAGAGTTAAACAGCTTTGGAGTTTTACCGTTTTGGAATCTATTAGCATAGCTTTTGAAATCTATTAAGCATAGCTTAGATCACTGAATCCAATTAGTCCAGTAGGACCAAGTTCAAAAATGAGCGGAGATTCAATATTTTTTCTATTTAAGTACATTTTGGCAAACTGTAGTCTTGCTTTTTTATGTCTCTGTCTCAGCTGGGTCTCCTACCATAGGGTTTCATTTCATTTAAATATCGACGTATAGTTTGCGTATTCAAAATCCAGACTATCCTGCGTTGCAACCTTTCATAAATGTTTCTCTTCTGTCCACGCCCAGGGAGATTAGCTACAGTGCCATGGGTTGCAAACTTCTTGACAATGTTGCGCGCTGTGGACAAAAGGCAAATCTGGATCTCTGGAGATGGACTTGTAATCTTGAGATTGTTGATATTTCTACACAATTTAGTTCACAGACAGTTCTCTTCTCCTCTTTCTGTTATCCATGCCAAGTGTGGCACACACTGATAAACAATGCAACGACTAAGTGAACTTTTCTCCTTTTTATCTGCTTTCAGGTGTGATTTTTCTATTGCCCACACCTGCTACTTGCCCCAGGTGAGTTTAAAGGAGCATCACATGCTTGAAACAATCTTATTTATCCACAATTTTAAAAGATTGCAAGGAATTTTGTCCAGCCCATTTTTTCAGTTTTGTGAGACAGTATTTCAAATTAGTTTTTTTTTTCCTCCCCTTTTTTTGTTTAGTTCCAGTACACACAAAGGGAACACACGTGTATAGCAAAACATGTGTTAATGCAATACTTTTCTGTGTGAAACTCTTGATTTTCTGGAAAATGTTAATTTTTACTATTTTACTAGCATATCTAAAAAAAAATACAAAAATTAAAAAAAGATTTTTTGCAGCATGCACTGCATGATAGGCTTGATGTGTTGGCAGAAATAAACGTCATTTATTTATTCCGAAACTGTGATAAATCAATGCATCTTTCATAGTTTAATTTCACACTGTGCACACAGTGGTGATGATATTTCTCTGAGACAACATCCGGCAGCTACAGACCAAGAGAGCGATAGCAAAGTGGTCTTACGTCGTTGGTGTTGACGTGCCAAGCCATGTCCCCATAGGAGACAAGCTGTCCATTGACGTAGCAGCGAATCTCACTGTTCCTCCAGCGGTTGTAGATGTGAACGATGCTGATCATGTACCACTAAAAAAGTAAAAAGGTCAGCATTAAATCCAAATAAACCTTTTTCATTTTATTTTTATTTTATTCTATTGCACAGCCAGTGATTTATCAGTGTTTGTTAATTATATATCATTTAATGTACCACACAGTCATTTAATTACACTGAATTACTTGATAGCAGAGTCATTCAGCAATCTTCAAAACAATAACGTCAAGGGCAAATGCTAGATATCAGGATAAATATAGATTTTTCAAAGGTTTTTGCAGTATTTTTTCTTTCTTGGCACTGGAAGCACACATTTCAACCCAAAACCGTTTTCATGGGCAGCAGGCAGAAGGTCTAATGCAGTAAAATTTGCATTTAGATATAAATAATACATTGGATCTTGAGTGAGAGCAGAAGAGAGGAGAGGAGAGGAAGCAGACAGAGGCAGGGAGGAAATCAAAGTAGTGAGGAAGTAAAGGCAGGTTTACTTAGCAGGAGACAAGGGTCATTACAGATTTCATTTCTGTCAATGTGCCACCACACGAAAGAGTCACGATATGGCACAGCATTTCAAAAACACTCTGGAGGGAAGCCGACACTACTCAGGACACAACGCATGTTAGTACAGTATATGTTCAAATCAATGTTACATCCAACAAAGCTGTTTTTAATCATTTTTAAATCATTTCCATTTAGCTACATTTTGAAAAAACATACATATATGCATGAACTACACTCTCAGAAATAAAGGTACAAAAGCTGTCACTGGGGCAGTATGCTTTTGTAGCTATTAGGTTCAAATATGTTCACATTGAGTACTAATATAAGGTACCAAAATGGACCCTTTAGATACAAACATGTGCCTTTTGAAAAGGTACCACCCCAGTGAAAGCTTTTGTACCTTTATTTCTGAGAGTGTACTGTATGATAACGCTCTCTTGCCATTTTGCTATTTTATCCTCAAAACCTGACCACATCAAAAAAACTAATTAAAAACGTTGCTACACAGCCTGTTCTAGCTTATATTAAGTCACTAAATAAAATTCAAAGCTCAGGAAGAACAAGAAAGAAAAAACCTATGAGTCTAAACCACTGGAGATCAGAAGAATTAAACAGTTCATTTAAATATGATTAATCAGATTAATCCAATGAGCTATAACAATGTATTTCTGCAATAATATAATAAACTGTAGTTCTAATGATGAAAATGAAAACAGTATATCATTAATTTCTGTAAATGTTATGCTGTGCTAATGCTATTTTTCCAGTTAAGATTTGTTATCCACAAAGTTGCATCATCTTGTGTTGTGTCATCAACTCACAAATTAAAAAAAAATGCAAACCTGCCCACGTGACTGCAGTTGCACTGTCAAATGTAATGTTAGGAAAGACCTTTAAGACCTTGGCATAACCTTTCACTAGTACTTTATGAGCTATTAGCATTTATAAAGATTACTCCAGCTAAGAGCATTAAATATTGAGTAGAAACAAGGAAATCATTTATTAGACAGATGTTTCAAATCTGCAGCAGCTGTGCAGTGATTTCCAAGAGATTTCCTTCGATTCAAAACAACTAAAACAAATACAGAACATGGCCTGTTATCTCATGTCCTGGGGTTTAGTAAGAGTTTGTAAACATGATATTTAGCCCAGTTAACTGGATCATGCGTCCTCCGGCACAGCTTGGTGATTTTAACTGAGCATCACAGCAAGAAAACTCACAAGTGCATCCACTCGATTTTTACTCCTTCACAACACAATCAGTAAATTAGTACAGATGCTAGTAGGAGAAAGAGAGAATCAAACCTGGAAATACCCTACCTTGCGGGGCTGAAAGTCGTATTTCACGCAGTGCTGGAAGCCCTTTCCTTTTGACTTCAGCGATGTCACAATCAAGCAGTTCCCCACAAAATGTGCAGAGTACCCGATGCCTTTGCTTGTGCGGAAACTGAAATTGAGAAATCAATAAATACATAGGATATACAGCAATCCATAAATTCTTAGTTCACCCAAAAATTCTAATTAGCCTGTAATTTACTCAAAATCGAGGCATCCTAGGTGTATATGACTTACTTTTTTCAGATGAATCCAATCTGAGTTATATTACACAAGTGCCCCATTATAGATTATTATAGATATAGGAAATTACCTCTTACGCAGTGTGTAAAACAGCTCTAAGTGAATCTGAAAGTGTGCTGTGTATTAAGTTATTGTCTCTCAAAAGAAAGAGTTGAATCATTGAAACGAGTCAAAACGAATCCCAAGTTTCATAGTCGTCAACAGTGTTGTGCAAGTGACTTTCAAACTGTAATACATTAAATATTACTTGCTACTGTTATTTAAAAGTAATGCATTACAATATTACTGATTCAAGATTGTAATGTGTTACATGACTCCTGTATTACTTTTGAGTTACTTTTACCAAAATAACTCAGCGCAGCTGAAGAGTTCTGCATTCAAATACACACAATAGACAAAAGCTTGTCACAGCATCAGCAAAAGTAGCCTAATTACCAGGAATATGTTCGAGGAAATAGTAGGAAGTTATTTAAATTATTAAGTGTTTTCTGAGTCTGTGTCACAAAGATAAATTTCCTGACTCGCCATCTCCTCTGATGCACCTTAAGTCATCTTTATGGATTAAAGTAATAATGAAAGTTTTTGTTTTAGATTTTTTTTGTTGGTTTTGTTATGTGGTCATTTAAAGCTTTTTGTGTTTATGTCTTTTTTCACTGCGTTTCAGTTAATTTTTGTGAAGCGCTCCTGTTAAAGATATTGTCAGTGCACCCAAATAAAAGTAGACCCTTTACTGTTCTGAATGATGTAATACTATAATATCAATAATATGATGGCATCCTCCATTTAGTTTCCACTGTAGGTGGTTTAACGTTTAAACATTGTTATATGCTTGAAATGTTTTTATTGCATTTTAGGCAAGTTGTGATGATTTTTATGATAAGCCCTTCCAACCGCCCCTTTGTTGTTACTTTAAAAAAACTAAAACTTATATTTAACGAACATAAATGCTCCAAGCATTTTTCTAAATGAACTTAATAAAAAAAAACAACTAAACGAAATATAATTATTTTGCCATTACACAAAAAAATGAACTATTTTATTAGATGAAACAGTATAAGCTGTTTTGGTAGAAGGGAAAAAAAAGACTGGCTCGGGCCACTGGCCAGTGCGAGCCGGATAGAGCTGGAACACAGAGGGCGAAACCATGCCACTCTTTCCACTGTTGGGCCAGTAGCCTCGCGACAATCCTGTAAAACCTGCCCTAAATATGCCTTCACTTGACCACGTCACACATACAAGGTTACGCCAGCGAGAGCGAGATCAATTAAATAAATCGCTCTACACACATATATATATATTAGAAGCTGTCCTTTAGTATTAATTTACAAACTTGTACACCACACATGGATAATAACTGACCACAAACAGAAAATGGAGCTGACTTGCTGCATTTTTATACCCATTTTATGCTATTTTTTGAACAATAAAAATTTTGACTAAAAGTGTGTTTTTACGCAAGCATTACTAAACATGTACCGAGTAAAATATTACTGAAACTTGTTTAGTAATGCCTTACACTGCTGCGTTACAGCAAAAAGTTATCTATTACTGTGATGTATTACTTTTGTAATGCGTTGTTCCCAACACTATTGCTATGGTTTACACTGTTGTAAATACCTAGGAATGGTTTCTATTTTCATTTTGCTGCTGGGTGCTATATATTTATTTATGCTGAGTGTGTTTGTGGCATTTTGACTGTTTGAATCCGCTGCTTCTTTGATAGTAACTTTCCTAAAGAGCATGCTATTGAATTGTTTTTACATTGTTTCCTTATATTGCCACAAGGATGAGGCATGAAGACAAATATTTTAAAACAGCTTCTTTTTCAGGTTTCAGCATTTATTTGAAATAAAAATCTTTTATATTATTAAAAATGTTATTTGCTGTCACTTTCGATTAAAGGGTTATTTCACCCAAAAATTAATATTCTGTCATTAAATATTCACCCTCATGTTGTTCCAAATCTCATCTTCAGAACACAAATAAAGATATTTTTTATGATTTAGAGAGCCATCTAACCCTCCATAGACAGCAAAAAAAATAATGGCGGAAGACAAGTCATGGGTGAAGAATGGAGTAAATGATGTTATTTTTGTTTTCTTCATGCAAAAAAAGCATTCTCCTAGCACTGCAAAACTGAAGTTGAGCTACTGATTTCACATGGACTGTTTTACTGCGTGATTTACTACTACTACGTCACTAAATAAAGTGATTTACTACGGGATCATTTAAGTTGTATTGCTGTCTATGGAGGGTCGGATGGCTCTCTGATATAATCAAAAATATCTTAATTTGTGTTCTGAATATGAATACAGTTCTTAAGGGTTTGGAACGTAACCCTTTAATTTATTGCTTAAGACTATATAAGTTTCTTTTAAAGGTGAATACTCGGTTTTACCCAGTGTAGATGGTCACACAGAGGACTGATACTTTATTGCCTGAGGTTTTGGGTGAACTTGTTCTTTAAACACAATAGCAATGGGAAACATTTAGTACACTGGTTCCATTTCGCTCCAGAAATAGCTAGAAAAGCTGAGGTAGAAAATAAAGTAGATATCAGCAGAACTGTTCAGTCTACAATCTGCTGATTTGGCACTCAAAGCAAAAAAGAAGTAGGAGAGAGAATGGTAATTAAACATTATGGTCAAGACATTTATGAGTCAACATTTGAGTTTTACGAGCGATGCTTAAATGATCTGACTTTTTAAATAGCTCATATAAAGGCCACATTGGTACTCTGAGGTGGACTTGAGATACTGTTTAATATTAGTGCACGTTTGGTAAATGCTGAATTAATAACTGCATAAAGTGTAACCAAGGTTGCATAGTGAGATGTAAGATAAAATATAGATGAATAAGGAAAAAAGAAATGACTGACCCAGTAGTGGTTCTGTTCGTGCACCTTTTCTAAGGTAAAAACAACTTAAGCAGCACACTGCAGCTAAAAATACAAAAGCAAAAGCAATTAGCCAACCAATCAAATAGCTGATGAGCAATCAAACTTGCAATTTAGTTCTTAATCAAAACATCATGCAACAATTATATTTTTCTTCTGAAAAGAGAATGCATGAATTTTAGCATTCATATTTCTAAACAAGCTGACTTTTTTATATATATAAATAAATGGCTCTTTCATACAGATGAATACCTGTGAAAACCCCTCGTACTTTCATTTCCAGCCATTCAGGAATACTTGTAGCACCTCACAGCTTTTACAATGTAGTAATCAAACCCCGTTCCCCAGGAACACATGCTAGAATGAATGTGTCATAAACCACCAGCGATAAGTAATGGTGCGCAGCTAGCTTGTCTGTACACAAAAGCAGTTGCCGTGACAACATACCAGACACTTCAAAGTAGCTTTTGGCGAAATAAAAACATTCAATTGGCATGCAAATCATGCGTTGGCTCAAAGTCATGTATCTGCAAACATGCAATATGTCATTTAAAGTCTACATGTTGTCTGCCGATTGCTTCTAGGCTCTATAGAAGTTGGAGAGCTTTTACTGATAGCATCGCAAGCGTTACCTGTCTATGATCTGAAAAGGATATATTTTTTAACATTACATTTGCATAAAATAATGTGTTTGCAATATAAATGATGGATCTTTTTTTTTTTCATTTGCTTATTATATTAGTCATTTTTTAGATAATTCATCAACAATATAGAGACATTTTACTGTTTTTCTATTATTTCTATTAATCAGTCAGACAATGCAATTTACTTATGCTTTTTAATATATGGCATCTGTAGGTAATTATGATCTTTTAACTGCTAATTGTTTTAATTTGCTCTCTTTTTGTGTTCTTAAATGTCATATTTGGATAATTTGGGGATAATTCTACACATATAAGGCCTAAACTATATCCACCACAATCGCACAGACCACAGCTTCAGAAGAGCCTCATCAAACCCCTCACTGCCAGCATTCCTTTCTCTGAAATGCTTTCTGCTTTCTTATTTCAGAGAAAATTATCTTTCAGTCTACAGACCTATGTTTAGGTTCACTGTAATCATAAGACTTGAGATATGATGTCAAAGCAACGGGAAAATGACAAGAGGAAGCGGACTGCAGCGGCAATTGGAAGCGGTGGTGGCACACATGCTGGGATTTGCTTGGAACTGGCTGGCATTAAAAGAGATAGCTCAAAAAAGAAAGTTCTATCATGAAGTACTCACCCTCATGTTGTTCCAGTGAACTTTGTTCATCTTCAGATCCCATATAAAGATTTTTGATGAGATATGAGAGGTTTCTGGCCCTGTGTAGAAAGCAATGCAACTTTTAAGGCCCAGAAAGGTAGCAAGGACATCGCTAAAATAGTCCTTGTGACAACCCTAATGTTATTAAGCAACGAGAATAATTTATGTGCACAAAGAAAAGAAAAACACTGACTTTATTCAAAAATTTCTCCTCTTCTGAGAATTTACTTGAAAACTACTTACACTTCAAATGGCTTCATGCTTGAAAAATAATCTGAGATTTGGGGTTAGTAGTACAGTATATGATTTTTACCTATCCCTTTAATTGTCTCAGGAACACTAAAACATCATGAATGTGTTTAGCCTGAGCTTGAAAGTGAAAATAGATGTCACGGCCTCAATTTATCTGCAAATGAATCAGCTGAAATGCAATTTCACAGGCACTGTCAGCATTTACACACCTATAAAGAGCCATTAAAAACGACCACTGTATTATAAAGATTGCCCATTAGGCAACATTAAGTATCTCAGATCGGTAACCAATATTCATTTGCATGCATAATTTATCAGAGGCAGGTTCATGAAATGTTCATACTGTAGGAGTTTATGACTGTTAACTTAACAGCTTTGACCATATAGCCTACGGAATGATCCACTCAGAAGCTGATATTTAAAGAATCCTCCGGCCTGGCACAGCAGACGTGACTGGAGCGAGGAGTTTATGATTAGCAAACACAACGATCAGAGGCGCTTTAATCAGGTCCTGCTATGGCAGCCAGCCAGTTCCATATGTGCTCCCTCGCAGGAGAGAAAAATCACAAATGAGACCTTTTTAATATCTCAACTGTTTCAATGATATTAAATGGATAGCGAATTGAGACTCTTGTTGAAGCCTCCTGCTTTGCAGTTTTTTTTTCTTCAAAAGAGATTGAATAAAATATTAATGTTTCAATATGTGATCCAAAACAACCAAAAAACTGAAGTCTACAATAACACACATCAAATCTGCAAAACTACAAAAAAGGACGTAGTTTCATAAACCTGAGTGGAAGTAGGCTGCTGCTAAGCCTGTAGCTGTTCTTTATGCAAGCATCAATGTATTGGATCTGAATGCAAACCACAACCGGCAGTGCAAAGAAATAAACAGAGATGTGGGTCCTTTTAGGTTTGTTGAAGAGCAGTCCTGCCGCTGCATTCTGAATCATTTATAGAAGTTTGATTGTGCATGATTGTGCTAGTCCAGCCTAGAAATGACATCAGCCTGGACAAGAAGCTGTGCAGCATGCTCTGGTAGAAAGGGCTATGTGGTCTTATAAAGTGAGCTGGTCATCCAAGATAACAACAAGTTTTCTGACTGAACTTAATGGGGTAATTTTTGATGAACCTAACTGGATGGTGAAGTCATGCCGTAGAGTTGAAATGGCAAGGAAGACAAAGAGCTCAGTCTTTGCCAGATTGAGCTTCAGGTGATGTACTTTCATCCAATCTGAGATGTCAGCATAGCAATGGTAGGAGAAGATATGTGGGTCCCAGTGATGTAGTGTATATGTAAAAGAGGAGGGGTCCAACAACTGATCCCTGAGGAACCCCTGTGACCAGTTGATGTGCTTTGGATATCTCCTCTTTCCAGGCCACCCTGAAAGACCTGCCAGAGGAATAGAATTCAAACCAGCGAAGTGGAAACCCTGTGATGCCCAGAGATGAGAGGGTGGACAGTAGCATGAGCGTACGTTTAACAGTGTCAAAAGCGGCAGATAGATTCAAAATATTTATAGAAGCAAATGCAGCTCAGTCATACTAAAATAGCACTGGTTTCAAATATCGTTCCTATTATAGAATTAGAGTTTATTTTTTAATTTATCTTTCCAGTCTGTTCTTGGTGTCAACAGGCGTGTGCTATAGATCAACAATTCTGATAGGTTTAAGAGGACAAAAAGATCCTTAAAGTAAAGACATTTATAAATATATACATATATACCTTTTTGGGGTTTTCGGATGCTCTGTTGCCATGGTTATGTGTAGCACAAATCAGACTTAAGCCATTTTTTTTACAGCACGCTTTCACTGGCTGTGAACACAGTGGAAATAAACAGTGCTGATGTCCTATTTACTGAGAGTTATGGTGAGAGGAGGAAGCAGGCAGCAATGGAGATCTCTCTAGGGAAGAGCAGGTGCTCTATCTATTTTATCATGTATACATTTGTCAAGCAGGATACCAAGATGGTTGTGTCTTCGCCTGAGGTGATAAAAGGAAAAGCGCAAGAAGTGCAGCCTGGTTGAATTTTTGCATGCCTAAAGCCACTGTTTGATCACATCTGGTGAAGAGCAATTCTCCAGGAACAGGCAAACCTTACTGGTATGCTACCTAAAAAGCTGACATTCTGATCCACGTGTTTAGAGATTAAGTAGATATTTTAATAGAATATTTTCCGCAGTATGCAGATGGATGAAAATGTAATGCTGATTTTGATTTGGGATGCCTGTTAATCAAACGGTTTGCGTAAATCAATCTGTAAAAATGAACTTTTTATAGGATATTAAAATTAAACCTTGCATTTTCCCAAAATTGCATATTATTGCATTGTATTGTATATTTTTTTAATGCAAAGCAGCCTTGGTTAGCATAAGAGACTTCTTTTAACAACATAAAATAACATCTTTAAACATATTTTAAAAAGATCTTATTTAAATATAAAGGTTTATGTTCGGGTTTGAGGATTTAAAGTTAGTCCAAGCACAGATGTCCCTAATATTTATGCACTTATATTTCAATTAGCATCAATATATTTTGTATATTGAATGTTTTGCGCTGAAGTGACTCTCCACCAGTAATCTAGACACTGAAACTCAATGTAAATTAACTGATATTAACTGTTCACTGTGAGTGATTCCTGTTTGCCCTGAGAGGGAGCCCTTTCTTTTGCCTTGAGTGTCTAATCTTTGATTTTGTGCCTTTATTTACCTCTTGTCGCACAATGGATGCAAATTACTCCGAGATCCGAGCATGCAATTAAACACCTCACTTCAGAGTGTGACGAGCTCTGTGATTAAAAGAGAAGCTGTGTTGAATGGGCAAGCCTTGTCTGGCAACATGCTAACACTTCTGCACAGGTTGGCGTCCTTTGTATATTGGTGACATATTAAATGTGAAGATGTTGAATGACGTATTTCATCATTTAGTGATGACCGAAAACAAGAACTGCGCTTTCCATTTAGAAAAACTGATATTTGATAAACACTATGATTAGTCTTGAAGTCATTGCACAATAGCTGAAGTGACAAAACATACAGTGCATACACTAGAAGGAAGAAAAATCCCACTCTTTTAAACAAAAAGGAGCGCTGCGTGACTATTGGATATTTTTCTTATACAGAAGATTGATTTTAGCCATTAAAAGTGAATTAGCCTTTTATGATTCTGTGTCTACAATTGTAGGAATAAAAACCTCTCTAGAGTCTCATTGATTTGATGTTACACTTAGCTGAGTTTCTTTAAAACAGAAGTAAATCTAAGTCTTATTGAAGCAATGAAACTGCCTATTGGCTGAACGACTTTGGGACATTGTTAATTGCGAACTGGAAAGCAAATTAGGTTCAATAAAAAGAGACTGGGCTAAGTTTGTTGCTTCTTTCTAAATCGATGTGCAGTGTTGCTAGTGTTGATCTTTTTTATTTCTAAAATATAGTCACATATAACAAACTACACTGGGTCCTAACTATCAAACTTCCTCTTTCTTGTTTTTAGCCATTTTTTATCCTTTTTTGAGAAGCAGTCAGCATAAAACTTTTAAGTAAGCAAAACTGTTATTGGTGTGCCTCAGGGTTCAGCTTTAGGGCCAGATGTTTTTTCAGCTGAGACTTCAGAGAAACACTTTTTTTCCCCTGTTCATTCTTCATGCTAATTAGTTTTTAAGAAGTAGTCAGACAGATGCTGCATACCTCCCTGTCACAATGATTCTTTTAGGCTGGCATTAAAGCAGGACCTTGTTCTATTGTTTTTGGTGAATAAATACCCATTTGCAACATGAAGATAGGAGGAGTTTGTGTGTCATCTGCTGGCTACTTGTGACTGAAGTGTTTATGTGAGGTTTTCTTTTACCAAATGCATGTTTTAACTTGAAAAACTGTCTTTTTATGCTATTATAATTGATTTAACATGCTGTGCATTGCTGTGCTCTATAATTGTTGCTGCTGTCTTCTTTACTGTCAGTCACTGCATGCGTTTGGACGTTATAAAAGGCTGAGGAAACTGACTGATGGACGTTTTCATAAATGAAACGCTTGTCATCTTTTCCAGGGATGAGGCGCTGTTTATCGCTTCCTCCACTGCCTCTCGTCATGCTGTTTTGGTCTGTTGTAGAGTACAGCTCTAACACATCCATGCAAATTACTCCTCAAATAAAGGCTGAAAAGAAAGTGTGGTTGTCATGACGCCCATCAGCTGTTGAGAAATGAGTTGAGAAATGAGTACAGTAAACAGGAGACGTGTCAGTCAAATCAAAGCAGCAGGACAATTAAATAGCAAGTTCATGTAAGCTAGTGAGCTTTTTTTTCTAGATGTAGAGTTTTATTGGTTTGCTCTTGGAAATCAATAATTTACTTTACAAAAGATACTGTGATGATTTCCACAAATGTTTTATCCTTACAACAATTTACCCCATTTTAAATTTATTTAAATGTTTAATTTATTTTATTTTATTTAAAACAAATTCATTTTATAATTTTTTTCATTATTTTAGAATTTAAAAAAATATATTTTTAAATGTTTATGTTTTTGTTTAATTTTAATATTTATTTTTGGCGATGTTTTTGAGCATGTAATGCACCCTGTCTATATTGCATCTTTTCAATTTTACTTGCTTTAATTTACAAATAAATCTGTGGCATAAGTTCATTAAGCCCATTTTTTCCTTTGCTGTCTCCAACTAACAATCAGAACACCTCTCAAACTATTTTTGTTGCATCCCACCAGTTGAGAACCGATGATCTGTGGTATCCGACGCGTGACAAGAGTTAATTCTCGTCTGCCAACAAGAATTCCCAACAAGTTAGATGGGGTTTTGGACTCTGGATAATGTTGTAAAATAAGCCATGAGAAGCAGGGGTCTATTTTCCACATGTGTGCTTCGCTGCTCTCTGAAGAAGGTGCCAAAGTCTTCCCATGTGCCCGAGACAAGTCTTGAAATCTTCAATTTCATGCTTGCTTAGCCCACGGAACACAAATATTGATTGGTGTTTATAATTCCCAAATGATTATAGTTATTGTCTATGACCGGAAGAGGACTAGAAGGATTTGATTGTTGAATTTTTTCTTTGAGTTTAGTCAAGCTATTTGTTGTCACGATTGGTTCCTTTGCGTTTGTCTGACGTCAAACAGACTCTCAAAGCTTTAGAAGAAAAGCACTCTTTATTAGTACTTAAAGTGAGTCTAATCAATTTTTGTCCTTGTCCTCTTTTCTTCTCTTCTGCTCCAGCTGGTTGGTGGTGAGTTTGACCTAGAGATGAACTTCATCATCCAGGATGCAGAGGCCATCATCTGCATGTTGGAGCTGCTGGAACACTGTGAAGTCACATGCCAGGCGGAAATCTGGAGCATGTTTACCGCCATCCTGCGCAAGAGTGTCCGCAACCTCCAGACCAGCACTGAGGTCGGCCTCATTCAGAGGCTATTGCTCAAAATGAGCTCTGTGGATGACATGATCGCAGGTGAGTGGTCTCGACCTCACGAGTTTTGGAAGTGACCTCTTGTGAAAGCCATTTCTTCAAAGCTCTATAAATTGTTCACAGATTGCCCGTATTATGGGTTATGAAAAGTCCCAAACGACAGGTTGACTAACATGCAAGGTCAAAATCATTTTCTTAGTATGGATTTATTTTTACCTTATTTGTTCAACGACTTGCAAGCGCATAATTCAATGAATAAAGCATAAAGCTCTTAGAATTTAATGACTCATCTTTCCAAACCACTTTATTGATTGGTTGATTAAATTTAAAGCAGTGTTTGTGAGCTTTTATCATTCCAAAAGCGGCATCTAGTTGCAAAGAATGCATTTCATTCAGACCAACAGGAAAAGAAGTGGGCGGGAAATTTGTGAATGTTTCATGTTGACTCAAGATGAAATCGCCTTGGACTTTGAATGATTCAGTCAGAGACACTTTAAGATTTAAAACTTTGCAGGATGTTTTTATTCACTTAGAGCAGTGTTACACATTGCATGAAAGCTCACAAAAATCCTTAGTAGAGGCACTTTAAACAGCTCTGAACGAAAGATATGCAGAATAATACAGTCATGCAGCCTTTTTTGAGAAAGATGACTTTGCAGATTGTCACTGAAAATGACTTTAATATCACTCTCTTGTGAAGACAAGAGAGTAAATAGACCTATACTTTAAAATATCACATTTTTGGACATGAATGAGAGTAAATAATGACAGTTTTTTGCTATTCGTTCAAAATGAACTGTAAAAGAATAAGTAATCAAAACATTTCCATAACATAAGCATGCATTATGTTTGGAATAAAAAACTTTTTTTTTATTACATTTTAATTTTTAAACTTTTTAAAAATACCATTTTTATTTTAATTATTTATCTTTCTTTAATTCTTAGATTTGTAGTTATTTATTTATAATTTAAGTTTTTGTTATTTATTTTACATTTATAATATGTATTTTTTATTCTTTTTTATTTTAAATGTGAGTAAATAATCACTGTTTTAAATTGAACTCCAAAAGAAGTAGCATTCAACAACATTTCCATACCACAAGCATGCATGTTGATCATTGGCTAGTAAGTATTTTATTTTCAGATTGCATATTAAATCATGTTTGTTGTTTACTTTTTTGCCAAAAAGGTCAAGATTACGTTCTGCTTTAAACAGTGTGTTAAAGATACGGGCAACAGCTTCCATTTTTTCCAGGTTTTCATTTTTTTAGGTGCCTGAGAGCGGTGCGAATCGCTGTGAGTGAAAGAAATGTGGATTAAACTGCAATCTTCTCAGCGGTGGAATTCATCAGGCTTAGGCAGAAGAGAAACCGAGAGAAAAATCTCATTAGTTGCACCGTCTGGTAATGAGATTGAGTGGCAGTTTAGAGCAATATTAAATTTTAGTTACCGTTTATGAATGAAGAAGAATGTTTTTTGATTCATTCCATTTGTAATTCATGGGCAACATGTTCCTCTGTCTGCATACATTAAATGCCATTTTTCACAATCAAAATCCTCTAGGAGGCAGAGGCTGTACATTGCCTCATGGAAGAGTTTCATCAGCAGTCTTGATGAAACTCTAAATTAAAGTGTAAAAAGGCATTAATTAGCATAACTTTCATGTCGTCTTCACACATTGAGTTTTTAACCTGATTTGAAAGAGCTGTCAACTGTAGGTGCTGATTGTGAACCATGAAAGTGGTTATATATATATGTGTGTGTGTGTGTGTGTGTGTCCTTACATTAAGGATAGTAAAACCTAACATTTTTACATTGTGGGGACTGGGTTGGGTAAGTATACCTTGGAGGAAATAATTATTTGACCCCTCGCTGATTTTGTAAGTTTGTCCAATGACAAAGAAATGAAAAGTCTCAGAACAGTATAATTTTAATGGTAGGTTAATTTTACCAGTAACAGATAGGAAAATTGAAAAAATAACTTTAAATAAAAGATAGAAACTCATTTGAATTTCATTGAGGGTAATAAGTATTTGAACCCCTACCAACCATTAAGAGTTCTGGCTCCCACAGAGTGGTTAGACACTCCTGCTTAATTAGTCACCCTCAATAAGGACACCTGTCTTAACTAGGCACCTGTATAAAAGACACCTGTCCATAGAATTAATCAATCAAGCAGACTCCTAACTCTCCAACATGTGAAAGAGCTGTCCAAGGATGTCAGAGACAAAATTGTAAACCTGCACAAGGCTGGAACAGGCTACTAAACCATTAGCAAGAAACTGGGAGAGAAGGTGGAGAGAAGGAAGGAGCACAACATGACCATCAATTGACCTCGCTTTGGGGCTCCATGCAAGATCTCACCTCGTGGGGTGTCAATGTTTCTGAGAAAGGTGATAAATCATCCCAGAGAGTTAGTTAATGACCTTAAGGCAGCTGGGACCACAGTCACCAAGGAAAACCATTGGAAACACATTACAACGCAATGGATTAAAATCCTGCAGAGTTCACCAGGTCCCCCTGCTCAAGAAGGCACATGTGCAGACCCGTCTGAAGTTTGTTAGTGAACAACTGAATGATTTAGAGAGTGACTGGGAGAAGGTGCTGGGGTTAGATGCTCTTTGGCATTAACTGAACTTGCAGTGTTTGGAGGAAAAAAAATGCTGACCCCCAAAACACCGTCCCCACCGTCAAGCATGGAGGTTGAAACATTTTTCTTTGGGGTTTTTTTTCTGCTAAGGGCACAGGACAACTTCAACACATCAAGGGGAAAATGGACGGAGCCGTGTATCGTAAAATCCTGAGCACCACAGTGACCCAAAACATACAGCAAAACCAATGAAGGAGTGGCTCAAGAAAAAGCACATTAAGGTCATGGAGTGGCCTAGTCAGTCTCTGGACCTTAATCCAATAGAAAACCTATGAAGGGAGCTGAAGCTCAAAGTTGCACAGAGACAGCCTCGAAACCTTAGTGATTTAGAGATGATCTGCAAGGAGGAGTGGACCAAAATTCCACCTAAAATTTGTGCAAACTTGGTCATCAATTACAAGAAACGTTTGACCTCTGTGCTTGCAAACAAGGGTTTTGCCACTAAGTATTACGTGTTTTTTGTTAGAGGGTTCAAATACTTATTTCCCTCAATGAAATGCAAATGAGTTAGCTTTTATTTAAAATTATTTTTTCAGTGTTCCTTTTGATGTGCTATCTGTCACTGATAAAATAAAACTACCAAACCTACCAAAATGATACTGTTCTGAGACTTTTCATTTCTTTGTCATTGGACAAATTACAAAATCAGAGAGGGGTCAAATAATTATTTTCTCCACTGTATATATATTTTACTTTGTTAATTCTATTCTATTCTATTTTATTCTAAATCTAATTTGCTGAAAAAAATCCAAGAGGGCCCTTGCCAGTTCTTCTAAATTAACTGTGATTTTCAGTACAATTAGCTATTAAATTGGCAAATGGAAGCTTGACAGATGGTCAAGGTCTATTCAATACAGCCTTGTGCCATTACTTTCAAATAAAGTATGTACACATTGATGACAAATCACCCAAATTAACATTATGATTTAGGTTTGTGTGTTCTAGGTCAAGTCAATCTGCAGTTTTAAGAGTGCCTGACACTGACAGCATGCAAAGTCGGGAAAGACCCCCTTGAAAACCAGAGCAAATGAACAAACAGCCCAGTTGGCCAGCCGAGCTGCCTGAGAGACGTTTTAATTAAAACTGTGACATTGTATCATAAAAAGCAGGAATCTAATCATGATGGAAAAAATATAATGTAATTATCACTCAGGTTATAAATAGCTTTAATTTCATGCTTTGCAAAAAAGAAGAAAAAAAAAAGGCAGTTGAAACGGCACCCGGGTGTTTACAGAGCTCTGCGCCACCTTCAGTTAGTGCCAAGAGACAGGAGCCACATCCAATTTCTCCTCTACAGTCTCATGTCTGTCCATTCATCCATCAAACCCTTCACACTCATTTTCTCACGCCCATCTCCAATGGAACAGCACCTCTAGGGTGTTTAAGGCCTTTCCCTAAGGGAACAAATTTGTGTAGTTGTGATTTTATTGGTGATTTCTATCCCATTCAAATTAAGCATGCTTCTCACACAACAAAACGATGAAGAAAATGTCCTGTTTTTCAACTTTCAGTTGAATAACTCAGGGCCGCTGCTGGCCAAATGGGTGCCCTAAGCAGAATAGTATTGTTGTGCCCCCTCCCTCAAAAAAAAAAAGGGGGGGTCAAAGCCTGTAAGGGGTCAAAATAGAACTTTCTATAAATACAAAAGTAAATAAATTAATTGTATTTACTTTGTATTATTTTTAAATTACAATTGTAGCCCTAGACAGAAACTATATGATTTTATTAATACAGTGTGACTGATTTTATGGTCTTAAGCATTCAGAAATCAAACAAATTAAAACGTCCAAGTTTTGTTGTATAAATGTAATAGGCTGTAGCATTTCTGCGCCGATGCGGGAACGCGTGTCACGTGTGCTTATACTGCATAAATACATTTCTTTTTAATAATTATTATGTATGTTCATGTTTCGATTTTTATGTTTATTTATACATTTTTTAATAAGACAGAACGAAAGGTTTTTTGTTTTTTTTTGAGAATGGTGCCCCCCTGGGAACTGGTGCCCTACGCAGACTGCGTACTCTGCTAAAGGATTGTTAGGCTTCATTAGTTAGATTTGCTCGTTACATCGTAAAAAGAATGGCCACTACGCTATTAGTCTGTCTCTCTCTTATTCTGTTCCTGAGTCCGTATCCAGATCAGACGGTGTATCAGCACACAGAGATGATCTTCATCAGAACACCCAGATGATCCGTGGACAGATCGCCGGATCCAGATGCACACACACATTATAAGCTGTTACACAATCCAACATGTTTAAAATTGAACTGGAAATTAGGTGCTGGGTGTCCGGCCAGAGGAGAACTGGACCCAAC
>JAUCNO010000191.1:1997998-2013274 GCA_032353835.1 Enteromius viviparus
TAAAATAAATATTTAATTTTAATAAATAAAGAAATTTCAAAGAAATTCTCTTTTTTTTATTGTATTTTTGCCGTATCGAAAACATACCGAACCGTGACACTACTGTATCGCATTGAACCGAACCGTGATTTTTGTGAACCGTTACACCACTAATATATATATATATATATATATATATGTTTGAGATATATATATATATATATATATACTATTTAGGCTATTAATCTTTGTTAACGTTCATTAAAAACAATAAAAGTGTTCCTTGTTAGTCCATGTTAGCTTTGGTCCATTAACTAATATTAAATAGCTACAACTTTTAATTTTAATAATGTATTAGTAAATGTTGGAATCAGCATTAACTATGATTAATAAACGCTTAAGTTAAAGTTAGTTAATATGTAACTATTTAGTTAAATGTAGTTAACTAATGTTAACATATTGTTACAACTCAATTGAAAAGTGTTACCATCTAAGTGTCAGATTTATTATCTTTAATAAGCACAAATCTGCGTGATTCATTGAAATACTGTCCTCCCAAAAACTCCTACAAATGTATATTCAATTAGGCGAGTTGCAAAATTAATATCCCATTGTGAGGTTTCAGTAAATCCTGACAGTCAGGATTGTTTTAACTGATATAAAAAATAAATCTATATTTGCATTGGAAAGATGATCTAATGTTTGATTATAATAATGTCAAGTCCTCGCAGCTTCATTTGCATAAAATTAAAGATAACATCTACCTACACTAAAGTCCATATATTCTGGCAGATTGATTTTTTAATTATTAATAATGAATGTAGTTATTTATTGAGTTTTAGTATCTTGTAATACTATAATAAGTCTTTAATGCTTTCTAGGGCTGCAAGTATTTGATAAGATTTATATGATACTGTATATTCCTACGATGGCAGATTATTATTAGCAAATGTTACATGATCCTTCAAAAAATAGTGTATATTATTTCTCCTAATACCTCATTAATATAATAAAACACAGCCCTAAATGGCATTTTGCTTTATTTGAGCGTGTCAATGAGTAGGAAGTATTTCCTCTGTCAGCACCTCGCGTTTGTGTTTGTTCACCCAGCCGTGAGTTTTTTATCATCACTGCCACAAGAGGGGGTCAGAACTCAGCCTTGTTTTTTCATGTGTACAGACATTGTGTCTTTCCTTTGTTTAGGGCAATGGACGACAATCGGTTTACTTTTTTATACTGTTGTGGTTGCGACAAACAAGACACCCCGCACTGTACATATCGCCTGTCCTCTTTCTCATTGGCCGCTGCGGGTGTTTGAGCTGTCAGAGGGGGCTGCGCGAGCGCTAATGCAGAGAAATCAGTATGCGTAGGTGTTTTGAGGAGTGTGTGGAAACCGTGCTGACCTTGGCTCCATCCTTTCACCTCGTCTAATGCTTTGTGACAGACATCTCACAGACACGCCACCGTCTGACTACACAGGAGAAAGCGTGTGTGCGCGCGTGCGGCTCTCTCTCTCTCTCATGCTCTCCGGGGGCCTTTCACACACACACACACACACACACACACTTTTTGTGGCTCCTCTGCTACGCCAGGAATCGCAAATCAGTTGCCATGGCAGCGGTAACCGACAGCACTTACTGGGAGTGTGAAGTCAATGATGAAACTGTCTGGATGCAGAGGCTGTGATGCCTAACCCGCACTCCGAGAGACAAGAGATGGGTTTCGCTGTCGCTGCCTGCATGTGTCTCATTAGTTTTTCTTGATTTTTTTTTCTTTCCCACTTATTTTCCACACTTACTTTCATGACACGCAGTAGCCGTTGGTGTTGAATTTTTCGCAATAAGCACACCAAAAAGGAAACGCAGTATTTTCAAAGCTCAAAGATCTAATTATCATCCGATTTGCAACCGAGACAAGCAAACCCGAGGACATTTGCATGCTTATACAACAAAATCCCTAGGAATTTTGCTCAGTATCTCAGTGTTAAGGTATTACTGTGGTAACATGTCTCAAAACACTGGCTTTGCGCAGTATTTTTGAATGTTAGTATAGTAAATATATAGTAAAACTATAAGGACTTTTTTTATTGTAATTGCTATATAAAGTGTTACACTTTGTTTAAAGTGTATTTGTAATGTGTAATTATTTTTTAAGAGTGATGTGTAACTATACATTTAAGTACTGAATAATATTAATTAACTATAGGGTAAGGATTAGGGTTTGGCTTAGGGTAACTTGCATCTAATCATGTTTACTTAATTGTAATTATAATAGTAGGTACATGATGTAACTTGTAACAAGGAGATTTTAAAATAAAATGTGTCCAAAAAGTGCTAACTAAATATTATGGTAATGTAAGTACTGGTATGTAAAATTGAGTTTAAGTTAATATCTGACAAAAAATTTTTTTTTGTATTGCTAATAATTGTTTTGTTACACACCTTTATGGATAATAGCTAAATAACCTTTTGATTTGAAAATATCTTGATATAATATCTTCATATAAAAAAGCTAAGTGCTTAAATTCTTGGAATGAATTCTGTTGTCAAATATACAGTAAATTAAGCCCTTATATTGGGACAAAAATAAGTTTTTGAAAAACCTACAGTTCTGTACTGATTACTCATAAAATGAGTAACCTTATTTAATAATTGAATACTTCATGGAATAATTTTATACCATGCAAGTACTGTACTTTTCAGGTTACGGCAATTTTACTGTAAAATTACAGTAATAGTAATAGTTTGGTCTTTGTACCACAGCTGCCCTGTTTTGGTTTCCTAGCTCAATTTATTTAGGTTATTGTTAGGACCCCAGGCTGTCCTGGAGCCATGAGCAAGAACAGCTTCCAGTGTGTTTTCCAGAACCACTAACATGCTTGTTTTCTAGTGGAGTTGGACTCCTGTAGGGAACATGTAGTTCTCTTTCTTTTCTGCGAGTTGGCGTTGTACTTTATGTTTGTTGATGGAGACCAGGATGTTCAATCTGAAGTTATCCGCAGCTGGTTATTATTGCTTTGGTCTATAGTAGTGCATAGGTGTGCCGTGTTACTAGTTAAGTAACATTGAATGGTAACAATTTAATGGATTTGTCTTAAAATAAACCAATAATAATTTTTTTCCAGCTTCTATAATTCTTTGTCTACCCACAGTATCACCACTAAACTGGAGCGAGCTCTGGAGAAAGTGGCGCCATTACTGAGGGAGATCTTCGTAGACTTTGCACCTTTCCTGTCTCGTACACTGCTAGGCAGTCATGGTCAGGAGTTGCTCATTGAAGGTACTGTTTCTCTTTTGCACATTAATGTGTATTACATGGTCATACTGGTACAGGACGGTAAAGTTTGTTGTATAATGCTGTGCATACGATTACAAACATTTAGTTACAACTAATTTTATGTTTTTTAGATGAATGATGTACTTTTTAATTTGTGTATTTGTGTGTGTGCATGTACCGTGTGTATAATTATGTATAGACACCCACAATTTAAAGGTACATTAAAATGTATATTTGATTAAAAAGTGTAAAAATAAAAATATAGTAGTTTTTACAGTGGATACACCACCAATCAAAAGTCTGGTGTCAGTTAGATTTAAAGTGACATTGATAATGTTACAAAAGAGTTCCATTATTAAATACTGTTCTTCTGAACTTTCTATATTCATTCTAAATTCATCAAAGTTTTGACAAAATATTAAATAGAACAACTGTTTTCAATATGGATTTTAATATCCGGCATATTAGCATATTAAAATAATTTCTCTAGGATTACGTGACATTGAAGACTGGAGTAACGGAGCAAATTCAGCTTTACTTCACAGGAATAAATTACAGTTTAAAATACATTTGTAAAAACATTTTACAATATTAATAAATGTTACCGTATTTTTTCATCAATTAAAAGTAGCTTTGGTGAGCACAAGAGAACCCTAACCTTTGAAGATTAGTTTTTATGTTTACTTATTGTTTTATTTGGTTGTGTTTTCTCTTTTCTTCTCTTATATCTGTGGTGCATGGAGCTACCTTTTAGAGTTCACTTCCCTTCTCTAGCTGGCTGTGATGGGCCACACACACATACTCACACACGCTTTCTCTCTTGCATTTTGGATCACACGGCAAGGCAACCTTTCTTTGAATGGGAACCCACACTCCGGGCTCTGTTTTGTGGCTTTTTTACCTTTCAGCCTCAGTGCCAAATCATAGTGTACGTCCCCCTCACCGCTCAAAGCCAGTTTGTTCCGACTAATGTAGCGCCGCATTACGGCACGCTGGAAATATGTGTGTCTACAGCTCAGGCAGCCATTTCATGAAAGAAATACTCAGAAACACAGTGTGCCCTGGATTCAAGCTCTGCTTTTTATGAATTCTAACAGCCAGTTTTCTGTCTTTAGCTTCGTATTCGTACTTAATCCTGTCCACATAAGGAAGCATCACAACACATCGGTTGCCTGCTGAAAACAGGCGCGAGGTGACAATTACATGACCTAACTAGTGAAATCTAGTCAATCGCGTCAGTGTTTTGCTCTCAGATGTTGTAGTTGCTGACTCTACCAGAAGGGGCAAACTAGACCTTGCTAAACCTGTCAAACCTTGACTTTATGGTTTTGTAAGATTTAATTTCCCTAAGCAAATTCAGTGTGATTACTAGGGCATCGCTATGAGGTTGTGCTGCATTGTGGTTTGCCAGAGCCTAAACAAATTTAAAGAAATAACTCACTCAAAAATGAAAAGTGTGGAATTATTTACTTACCACTCATGTGGTTTGAACCTGTTTGACTCTGTGAAATGTAAAAGAAAATGTTATATACAGTAAATTATGTTGTATAAATTATACATTATTCTAAAGGTTTAATCCATTGACTGGCGTTTGTTACAATTTTGTTACTTATTTGAATTACTTCCTTATGTTTTCTGCCCATTTTATAGAATATGTTTAAAATCAAAACATATAAAAAAAAAATGCATCAATTTCTAAATATATAAATGATTAATTTGTTTAATGAAATGGGAATGACAGAGTTATTACAATGTAAAGGTGGTTTATATGGAAACCAACACGTGCATGTGTTTGTGTGTTTGTACGTGGAACTTACCTAAAATTACTTTTTTTTTTTTTACACCAAATGTATTTTAAGAGTAGAAATAAATTTTTATGCTCAATTAAATACATTTTGTGATTTATTTTTATAGACTTTTACATTTAAATATAGCTAAAAATAATATATTTTTACCGTATGGGATGCAGTAAAAGTCAATAAGGCCCACTGATATTTGAAACCCAAAGTTGTTTAAAATATCTTTTGCTTTCTGCAGGTGTGCAGTGACATGAGGGTGAAATAATAGTGACATAGTACTGTCCTTTTTTGGGGTGATCTATCCCCTCAAGTCTTCCTCTGACCAACCAGTCCTCACACTGTCCAATTTGAAATGCCATTGACTTTGCTTGTGTGTTGCCTCCCCGAACTAACCCTAATCCCATATAACGGCAACTTCCTCAAAGATGACTCTTTACCCCTGCATTCATTTGTCCAGTGAGTTAACACCATCCCATGACCAGAAGAAGTGATGTCTGTTTTCCCACCTCCTTCCCTTCCTCTCTTCCTCAACCTCTCACAGCTGAAATACTGTTCGCTCGGCGCAAAGGCACCCTATTTACCCATAATTACCCTTCATCCATCACTCGGCCCAGCACTAGGGGTCAAGCCCCTTCCCGGCCTCCCTCCAGACACTCGTTCACTGGGGGCAATTATGCCCCACTCGCCCTCGGACAGCCTCTCGACACTTGGAGTTTGAGTGCAAGGCCCCTGGGTGGAACACTGCACTTCTTGTGAGAGCTGACCGCCCAACTCTGCAACGCTTCTGCCCTCTGACAATGTCACATTCACACCGGTACGGCTTAACTGGAAAGCCCGGCGACTTGCTGTTTAAATAGAATGCATTTAGTTTGTCCAGCAGCGTAATCCAGAGGTCAGGCCCGCCGCCTGACTGAAGAGAGGAACCCCGGTGGGGATTCGCTGAGTGTACGGACTCAGCTCACCCTCATCAATGAGACAGAGAGATAGTTGGGACTTGAACTCTTGGCCTCTGAAATATTACGGTCATAACTTCCCGGACTGAATGGTTTAGGAGCAATCATTCATGGTGAAAGGATGTTTAAGTGGGTAACGAGACAATTGGTGCTCTCAGACAGAAGTGAGCTGAATGTAAAGCTCAATTTATAGGTTTTCCTGTGTATTGTGTGTATATGGATTTAATTATTGGGATTTACAGTTTGGAAAATGTTGCATTTCTGAAGAAAATGAGTTCTTGCAAAATCATCTGCCACAATTCTGGGGTGGTTGCCAGGACATATTTCAGAGATTGCTAAGGTGTTCAGGTTCGTGACTAGTGTATTTGTTGGTGGTGGGATGTTAGCTAACAGTAAACCGCTGGTTGCTTATACATTTTTAATCTGTGACATGATGTGTAGCCAAGTATGGTGACCCATGTTTGCATTTTTGTCAAACTTTCTCACACTCGACTGGTTTGGCTTCGTTTGCATGTCTCATAAGCGTGTCTTCTTCTTTTGGACTGAATCTAGATGTGTCTTTCTTTCTATATTTAAAAAGCAATGAAGGTTTTTGAGGAAAGCATTTCAAGTCCACATTGCAGTGTCAGCACGACTTCAAAGCGCTGTACACAATCCCAGCCAATGGTTTTATCTAGCAAAATCATTGGTCATTTTTAATAAAAATATAAATTTAGAAACTGTTTAATCACAATGCATGTCCACAACTACATATATTACATTGCTACATCGTGTGAAGTAGGTGGACGTACTGATCCAGTGTTTAACCAAAGTTAAACACCATTCACAAAACAATGATGTCGAACTATTTTGAAGTTGGAGGAGAAAATTCGGTACTACATCATGTGGCCTTTCCAATGTGACTACATCATTCATGCACATCAGAGCTTTTGTGATTTAAAAAAAATGTGTGTAAATATATATATATATATATATATATATTTTTTTTTTAATTTATTTATTTTTTTTATTTCTTTTATTTTTATTTTTTTTTAAAGACTTTAGATAAGACCCTTATTCCTCAGCTGGCGTTGTGTAGAGCCCTTTGAAGTATTAAAACTGCAATTTGGACATTTAACCCATCGGCCACCATTGAAGTCCACTATATGGAGAAAACCCCTAAAATATTTTTTCTCAAAAACAAATAAACAAAAACCCTAATTTTATTTTTGAATGAAGAAAGAAAGACACAAACATCCTGGATGACATGAGGATGAGTTAATTATCCAGAAATGTTTATTCTAGAGTATTCTATATTGTTGCAATGTGAATGATATTCTCCTCATTATAAAAATACTTTTTCCTGCTTTATTGTCCCCCAAATGAAAAACCTTCATCTAACCAGTTAGAAAATTTTCATCACACATCTTCTAAACAACCCAAACCATTTGATTTTTAGGGTTCGTGTTTGTTTCGATGCTAAATATGGGAATTAATACTAGTATCTTTCATCACTTTCATTCATACTGAGCGATCTCTCTCTTGCTGTCCCCCTCATCTTTGTCTCATTAGAGTCCTGTCTCTCTGACTCCACTGACTCATGCAAACAAGGACATCAGCTATGTTCTGTGTCTGTATGTTAATGCAGGTGTGCGTATGTGTTTGTGAGTATGTGTGTGTTTGAGAGAGAAAGTTTGTCTTAAATGTCTGGAAATCGTTGCACATGTCATTTACAATTACCTTGTTTATCAATGAGGTTAACCAACTGTCCTTTATATTCAATGAACAACAGGCTTTTCATTTACAACAGCATATTTTACTGAAACATCATCTGATTTCAAGAGAATGATGCCTGTATGAGAAAAAAAGAAAGATGTGGCTGTGTTTACCCCTGTATTCAAATTCCTGCCCTCACATTTCTTGAAGATATATTGTTCTATCTGTATCAGTGGCATCCTTATTCTAGCAAGGTTTGAGAAGTATGCGAGCGAGACCATGGCCTTGGTTTTTGATCTCACACTGGAATGCAGCAAGTGACCTCTGACCTCTCAAGAGACCTTATTAGTGACCCCGCGAGCTGTTAGCCATAATGCACTGACGACAAGAGACATTCAGTCTCAGCTTCGAAACATAACTCATCAGAATTGGCCTGGATGATTGCGTGACATTAAACGGTTACATTTTGGAACCATTTTTCTGAGGCCATGTGGATGGCCTGCCCTTGACTAACGCCTTGCAAATGTATAACATGCATAGTTATGATAGGTCAAAGCAAATGTAAAAACAAACAACCTCTAAGCTTTGATTTGCTTTTGTGTGTTTGTGTTGATTCCTTTTGTCATTCATTTTTTTCCTCTTCTAGGTCTGGTGTGCATGAAGTCGAGCACCTCGGTAGTGGAACTAGTCATGCTGTTATGCTCTCAGGTGAGTGTTTCTTTCTATTTCTAATTTTGTTTCTAGCTGCATGACACATTGTCTATTGTTAACAGTCACAACGAGTTGCTTAAATATTTATCTGGATGACAGAAAGCAATGCACAAACATGACTCCGCTCATTAACACATTCATTTCTCAAAGCCAACATCAAGTGAAATATGTCAAATCAGACTCAGCCTT
The DNA here is from genome assembly GCA_032353835.1 of Enteromius viviparus. NCBI lineage: Eukaryota > Metazoa > Chordata > Actinopteri > Cypriniformes > Cyprinidae > Enteromius > Enteromius viviparus. Next base: position 2,006,601 of record JAUCNO010000191.1, read on the forward strand.
TAATATTAAAGGAATAGTTCACACAAAAATTATTTACTCACCCTCAAGCCATTCAAGGTGTATATGACTTTGTTCTTAAAAACAATAACTCCTGGCTCTTTCAAGCTATGTAATGGCAGATTTTGAAGCCCCAAAACTGCTTTCATCCACCTTAAAAAGTGCTCCTCACAGCTTCAGGGAGTTCATTAAGGCCTCCTGAACCATATTAATGAAGTTGTGTAAAAAAGATCCATATTTAAAGCTATCAACAGTAATCTCTGGCTTCCATGAAAGAAAAACTTTAAAGGATTTTGATATAATCCTGGAGGACACTGGTTTTCAGTTTCTTCAGTGGAACATAGTGGAGCTTATGCTATGATGGATGGATGGACAGATGGATGGATGGATGGATGGATGGATGGATGGATGGACGGACGGATGGATGGATGGATGGATGCACGGATGCATGTTGGAATTAAAACTCCACTGGACTACTGAAAATCAACACCCATTCACTGCCATTATAAAGCTTTTTTAAATATAACTCATACCTTCTTTTAATATAACTCTGATCATATTCACCTAAAAGAAGAAGCTCATATACACCTAAAGATTTAAGGGTAAGTAAATCATAGGGTAATTTTCATCTTTGGTAGAACTAAAGATTAATAATTATAAATTTTAACCCTGTAAAGTCTGAAATATGAAATAATAATGAGTATCATATACATCAGGCTTTTAGAACTCATATGATATAGTAAAAATAATAAAATATTTAAGAGTAGAAACCAACTCAATTTTATTCAGAGAACAGAAATATAAAATAAAAAAATATTAAGTATAACACTATATATACGTTTTTCATATATCTATAAAAATAATAAAACTAAATAAATCAAATAAAAAAAATTAACGAATGTGCATTAGTAGATTATATATGAAAGGTTTTTCAGCAAAAGACCTGCTTTTCATAATTTGTGCATCATACAGTATGTAATACAATAGGCATTATAGGGTTAAATTATCCCTACCTTTTTCCACATTTTTCCTTCTTGGACTGAAAGTAGTGTAACCTCAGCTCATGTAAACACACCGCAGTCGTCTTTCCTTTAAATCCCAGTGACATATTACATCTCGCTGACCTTCGGAGTCCCTTGTTAAGCCTTCCCTTTCAAAGGGGTCAGGGTCTCGATGTTGTAGTCAGAGCGGGAGATATTTAACATACCTTCTGTCAGCCCATCACTCTTGCGCCGGGAGTCCATAAGGAAGCCATTACCTCAGCATCTCTTCCTCAGAATCCAGCCGGTCGGAGAGCTCTGCGGGGCGGGAGCTTTTAGTCATTGAATGGCACCTCTGACTCTATGAAGTCCATACCGCTAGCCTTACGACTCCAGAGTCGAGCTGTACATTTGCTCTTAGTTTTTCCTGACAAAGGTGGCGTCCTCCAGACTCTGTGGTGCTCAGGATGCATCCCGCTGTTCTGCTTTTCTCTTTTTGAAGATTTTTTTTTTCTATCTGTTTTATGCCATCTGCCCGCTTTGTTGCCACTTGGATTTATTGCCGAGTGAAGCATCGCATTGAGACTCAAGCTCCTGGTTTTCTCTTCCTCCGCCCCTGTTAGACATATAATGTTACCGGAGCTCCAAGAGCTCTTGCCATTAGAAGCTCCCTGGGTAAAAACAGCCTGATATATCGATTGCCCAAAGAGGGGATGAAACCAGAGCCTGGGCCCAAAACGGCTTTCAGACGTAGAAAAGTCTCTTTGGAGCCAAAGCCTTTATAACTGGCTCGTTGTAGGATCTGATTTAGAACATGTTGCCCAGACCAGAGGGCTTTAAAAACAAAAGGCTTGATTCTTTAGATGAGTGGGTGAGTTAGAGAGGAAGTAAAAGATAATTAGAGGAAGGGATAGAAATAGGGTCGGTAAGAGTTTTTTATGTTTTTGAAAGAAGTCTCTTATTCTCTGGCCAAGGCTGCATTTATTGGATCCAAAACAGTAAAAAAATAAATTATAAATTCTGTTTTCTAATTTATTGTAAAATGTAATTTATTCCCGAGATGGGAAAGTTGAATTTTATGTAGTTGTGCTCCTTAATATTTATTTATTCATTCTTTCATTCAAATTTCTTTGATGAAAGTTTAAAATAACAGCATATATTTGATAGAAATATATTTTGTCACAATGGTCAAACATTTCATTATTATTAATGTTTAATACAGTTGCCTTTATTTATTTATTTATATGTTTTTTTTAAGGTTTTTATAAATATAGAAGTAAAAAAACATCATTTATTTCAAATAAAAACTTATTTTGTGACTATTTAAATGACATTACTTAATTAATAAGACTCTTATCAATTCTCTCTAAGTACTTAATTAGAGTTAAAGTACTTACTAATACTAAGGACTCTAAGTAATTATTTAGACTCTTTCTTTCTTTCTTTCTTAAATAGGAGTGTTTCTATTTCTATTTAAGAAACACTTTATTATTTTTTTTGTTTTTATGTAATGTGTCATTTTATATTTTGTATTTTGAATGAATTGCATTCATTGTTGTATGTAATATAATTAATATTGAATACATTTATTTTAGATTATATTTATTTATATTAATTAATAATTCACCTTCTTGCTTCAGTGAAAAATTAAGTGTATTTTTAAAAACTTAATAATAAGAAATAATTCATGCTAGGAAATTATTAATCGCATCCAAAATAAAACATTTTGTGTAAATAATATATATATATATATATGTGTGTAATATATAAATATTTTCTAAATATATACTGTTTGTGTGTATCTTTATATATATACATAATAAATATACATAGAACACACAAATATATTACATTCACAAAAACTTGTGTAGTTACTAATTTAACTAATTTTGGATGCGATTAATCATGATTAATTGTAGCCCAGCAATTATAAATAATGTACAGTATGTGTGAAGTGACCCCCAATCTCCATAAAAAAAAGTCCTATATTTAATATTTTCAAGTCATACAATAGCTTTGTGTGAGGAACTGGCTAAAATGTAAATCTTTATTTACTGCTGTCACAATTCATTTTTCTTCAATAGAACACAGGCGTTCAAACATCTAAACTCAGGGTGAGAAAAGATTATTTTTGGGAGCTGTCTCTTTAATAAACACTGAACACACAGTGAATCATGTCCTTGCTGCGAGTCCAACAACCTCGAGTCTTTCCCCTTTTCATCTCCGCACTAATGCACCCAGACAGCGGGACGTTCACCGCTCGTGACCTTACGACCCGCTCTGTTTCGTGAACTGTCACTTTTATGAATAAATTAGCGATAATCATCTTGCGCTTTTTTATTTATGCCTCCTAATCACTGTTATTCATCTACGGCCGCCGACAGCCGGTGTCTCTATCCAGTCAAGTGGCAGCGGGTGCCGCAGAGGTCAGCTGGGTCTGTTTCGTGTAACAGCTTAAACATACATAAAGGATCTAACGTGGAGCCGGAGAGATTTACCGATGGACGGCCTCCAGATGTCGGGAGCAGCACTGAGGAGATAAAAGCAAAGCGCTCCCTCTGTCTCCTGACAGGTTGGATTGAGATGCTGCAAATTCTCAAGAGCCATTAAAGTTTGCGGGTTACAAAGCTGAGGAAAAAAAAACTGGCTGGCTGAGGTGCTCAGCTCAAGCGTAAGTGCTACTACTACAATTTTTTTTCCTCCCACGGTTTTTGTGGTGCACATTTTTGGCTAATGACTGCGTTCTCAGCTGAGTACGTTTTGGCAGGCAGTTTTGACAGGAGTGCTTGACAGCTGTGACTGGAATTTGGAGGCGGAGGGTAAAAGATGATTGGAGTTTGAGTGAAATTAAGTTCTTGGCTTTGCAAAAGTATGTAGTCAAGTTTTCAGCCAAGCAAGGAGGTGACTTGTCAGACAGTGCAGTCGTAATCATGAGAGATAAGAGAACCGATTGGCTTGTGGACAAAAAAAATCCTGTTACATTAATACAGAAAGTGTGTACACAATGCAAGTAGTTATAGAAATGCAAAAAGATCACAATCAGGGGATCAAATATAAAGGTCAAAGGTGAACTCCATTTAGTCTGTGGTAAAACAGATATATATAATATAAAGGCCATATTTAGCTACAAACGCAGGTAAAACTGTAAAAAGAAAAAAGAAAATCTAAAAACCTGATTTTTAATAAATCTGAAAATGATTTTACTTTGTAATTAATAAGACTTTCTTTCTTTCTTTCTTTTAAATATTTAGTACTATTTAAGTAAAACTTTGCCAAAGTTTTTATGTAATATGTGTAATTATATATTATCACTTTTATATATTGTATTTAGATTTAATTTCATTCATTATTTAATATATGTAATATAATTAATAATATAATTAATAATTAATACATTTATTTTTATAAATATGTATTTTTATAAATTATATAAATAGTGCTTTCTGTTTAATATTTTATGTATTTATTTGTGTTTATTTTTATATAATATTTAGAATTATTATTATGTATTACATTTATTTTTAATAGTTTTATAAATTTAATATCTGTCTATCTATTTATATATATATTTTTTTTTTTTTCTATTTAGTTAGCATTTTAATTATCATTTGACTATTAATTATTTACTGTTACTGTTTCATTTATTTATGTTCAATATTTTATTTTGGCATCGTTATTATTACTGTTGTTGTTTTGTTCTATTTTATATATTTTTTGATGTACATTTTTGTTCCATTTTTCTGAGTACATTTTGTCTTTTCCATGGGCCCCTTGGGGCTCCTCGGACCGCAGTTTAAAAACCCCTGTGCTAAAATACAAGATAAACTCTCAGCATCAGCTCAGTGTGTCAGCTTTCCCCAGCATAAGTCTCTCGCTGGAGATGGCAGGCCGGAAGTGATCTTCTCTTTTACATAAGGGATCGCATTACCTCCTTCTGGAGGTACATGTCATCGCTAATGCAAATCACATGGACGGCATACTCATCTGAGCCCCCAAAATCCCCTCACAATCACACTCACCTCCCGCTGGGGACCCTCAATCTCCAGCATGAAGAGAAGGAGAAAAAAAGAAATGTGTTACAGTGCTAGTGCGAAGGCTACTTGAGAAGAGACAGCAGACTGGGACTTGGCTCGGGGTCTTGACTGATGTCATTTTCTTTTGGCAGGCCAGTGTGCCCCACATCTGCATCTATTTCCTTATTTATTTTTGTCACGTGGGTGCTGCTCTACTTGAGCGGAGGCTAGTGAAGAAGCACTGAGCTGAGGACAGCCGATCCCAGGCGACGAAGCGCCTGACTGCCGAGTAGATAATGAATGGTGGAGGAGAAATAGAGAGAGGGAGGCATATTGGGTCAGTTACAACATTTGGAGACCAGATGCGCCTCAGTGTTGTGTCTTTCTGGCTCAGTGAGGGGTAGTGAGGATGCTCACCAGTGTGTGTGATATTTTTTCCACCTCAAACTTATATATATATATGAAGATGATTTTTTGGAAGCCAGACTTAGTGGTTCTATATATATATATATATATGACAAACATGACTCAGAAAAGTGTGGTTAGTTTTGCCATTTCGCAGTTAAAATCTTTCAAGTCCAAAATTCTTTTTTTGAGCAGGATATTACAGATTAAAACCACCCGACCGCTTAAAGGCCATATTTCCCAGCATTCCCTGTCATCACTGACTAAATAAAGCTTTATTTATAGAGAACCTATAAAAATGGGTCTTTACAAAAAGCATGAATGTCAAAATAAGAAACAATAAAACAATTAAAAGATTGCTCCAAACAAGCGCTTAAAGCACATTATTCTAAGGGCATCGTTCACATTCATCCCCCTTCTCTCACCATGGGACAGAAGGGATATTTTTGAGGCCCGCTTTTTGCAAATGCCCTCTTTCCTTTTGAACTTCAACCCATCTCTTCCCCCCTAACTCGTACCTTAGAGAGCAAACAGGAGAACAGAGGAGAATTTCCCATAGTGAGAAGCACGACTGCCTTTTAATCATCTCCAGACTGGCGCTGTGTGTGTGAGAGACAGCAGAGGAAGGAGAGCCCGGGAAACGGGGAGAGGGAGGGCGTGAGACGTTCCCTAAGGCCACAAAAGCGCTGGAGGCGAGGCGAGAGGGCCGGTCTCTAGACGGAGGTCTTCGGTGATCTGTCACTGGGTGCTCACAGGGAGGAAATGGCTGTGTTTAAGGGGCAAGAGGATACAGTTTCATTCAGCAATTACATCTCTCCTGTGTTTACGGATTTTTGCACAGAGGAAGAAAAGATGCTTGCGCACGCACGGGGCTGATTTCCAGGCTTTTTATGGCTTTGGCTCTCGTTCGCGTAGACTGGATGTGACCTCAAAGCCATCTTTGGTTTCTCAAATACATAGCAATCCAATTTGCTGCGATCACTATCACTAGATGTTTCATTTAGGCTTAACAGCAGACTTTAAGAGAAGGATTTTTTGGTGTGCAGATCAGCCACTGATATTATTTGTGTTTATTGTTTTACAGATGTTCTTAAATATGTTTTTATCAGGACTTATTTGGATGTAACTATAAATCAACTATCTTGTTTCCATGCACATTTGTGTATGTCTTAATGTCACAAAATTAAATAATATTTCACACTTAAAATACAATGCAGTGTGACTGGAAATTGACTTAGTTTGTTAAAAAAAACACAATAAAAGTGGGAGAAATAACAAT
>JAUCNO010000191.1:2030945-2061659 GCA_032353835.1 Enteromius viviparus
TCAGGTGCGTTAACAAAGAGAGAGATGCAAAATACGCAGAGCAGGGGGGCGCCAGGACCAGGGTTGAGAACCACTGACATAGAGCAGGGGTCACCAAGTTCAGTCCTGGAGGGCCAGTGTCCTGCAGATTTTAGATCCAGCTCTAATTAAACACACCTGAAGCAGCTAATCAAGCTCTTACTAGGTATACTTGAAACTTCAAGGCAGGTGTTGAGGCAAGTTGGAGCTAAACTCTGCAGGACATTGGCCCTCCAGGACTGAACTTGGTGACCCCTGGCCTAAACAATTAACTGTATTAGTAAAAAAAAATCTATCAGTGGCACCTAAATATTGACTTTAAAACCTGCTGAAAGCTATCTTGGCGACTTTTGGTATGCTCTTGAATTATACACATATGCACACATTTTTAAGATTACCTTATTATTTTTGTGTAGAAACAATCAGTCTTTATCCAGTGGCAGTCGCTCTGCATCTTCCCGGTTCTAGTAATTTCAGTGCGCAAATTAAAAACGTTGCTTGCTCTCATGTGCTAACATCTGTTACTTCTTTGACTGTTGTTTTCTTGCACATTATCAACACATTAGCGCACGGCTGCCTTCCCACTGGTGATTTAATGTCATTAGTTTTGTTGTGGCGATCTAAATATTCTAAGTAAAGCTTACTCATAGCAGCAAGTAAGTAATTTTACTCGCCAAAAATTATCCATAACTTAATGATTCCTATTAAGTATAACAACTAAGTATAGTAACTAAGTATATGTGATGTTTCTCCAAAAAAGTTTCGAGGGAAGCGCGCATGAAATCGCATTGTCCAATCATCAACTCATCTCGCCAGCCTATCGAATCCATTCTTCCCACTATAAATTGACCCATCTCCTCCCCTTCCGCATCTCGTCTTTCTTTTGCATGATCTCGCTCTAACAGACAAGCTGCCTAAACGCGATTACTCGTCCAAGCTCGATCAGGACCCAGCCCCGCTTCCAGCCCCCAACCCTCAAGCCAGTCCGCCTGGATTCCCACAGGAGTCCGCGGCTCCACTCAAGGCCGCTAGCTCTCGCGCTCCGATCCATTCTACGCCATCCGTCAAAACAACCCACGCGAAAGAATCCACGCTAACTTACTCGCCTCTTGCCAGCTTCCTCCTTCTTCCCTGTCCCGGTCCACGGTCACCATTTCAATCCCAAACAGCTAATCCAGTGTGCAATTCCAGTCGCCACTAGATGACGTCATACGTATTCCGCGCATAAATTACGTCAGCACGCCGCAATATTTCCCTTCCCAGGACAAATATAAATAGTGATGTGAATGTAGCCTTTGTTACCAGAACTCTCCCTTTGCCAAGGCTGTGTTTTTCCCATCCCTCCCCGCCTCAGACGAGGCCGTTTCCCTCCCTGCCTTGGACTAGGCCATGTACCTGTCACCTCAGACTAGGCCGTGTACAGGTCGCCTCAGCCAAGGCCGTTACCCTCCCCGCCTCAGTCTGCATTTTCTGCATTTCTCATTTCTTTTCATTACATCATACTAACTCATGTTTCTGCTTTCATGTCGCCAGCTGTCTATTCCGGCCCGGCAACCCCCGCCGTTGCTCCCGCCTCAAGAGGCTAATCAGGCCTCGCCCTCTCCCCCAATTAAATGCGTGGACTACTCAATACCCTCGCCACTCGTCCAGCATCCTCTTCCACGCATTCTTTGGAGGGGCTATTTGGCTGCTGTCCTCCTCTAAGCTTTTCTAGGGAGCATGCAGGGTCCTCGCTAGGGTTCAAATCACTAGGGCTCTGAGTCCGCCGTCCACCCGGCTCGCCCCCTGGACAGCACGCCAAATCTGCTAACATTTTTACGATTAATTGAGGAAGCGCAAACTCTTGAAATAAGTAAGGTATAATTTTGGATTTTACAGTGCAGTGAACAAAACACCTCTGCTGTGTTGCAAGCAGTCAGTAAATGTATTTGACTGTTGTGCTGGAGTGTGCTTGAATAATGCACGTGACAGGACTTATTATATGACACTTATTTCGCTGTCTTACGTCAGACGTACAATATGCCATTCTGTAAATTCTTCTGCTGATTTGTTTATAAAAATTTGGATGAGCAAAAATAGAAAAAGAAACAGATAATATTGTGTCTAAAAATGTAATTCTAACTTTACACACATTCACCTCACATACTCATGTCAAATTCTTTAAATATAACCTGCTGCTCTTAGAAGGACTGCTGTAATATATTTAATGGACTAAAATAAGTTGTAAAATAGTACAGTATACATTCATAATGCCCCTGTGGGAAGAAGACCTCTCTTTTGAGCTGGACCACCCTGGGTGAGGAAACTCACGTCATGGCAATTTTGGCACTGACTAAATCCGGCTCTATATGTTGACCGCAGGGTTTAACGTATCACTGGACCCTCATCCAATCTTGTGGAAACCACCAGCAAAGTAAAAGCATATGCTTTAGGGGAAAGAAGAAATGTAAACGGTGTCGTCAAGCACCCTTCGGTTTATCATTCATTGTAATACTGCGTGCTTGTCTAATTCCCTTATTAAGAGTAAAACGAAAATGTTTGGGCTTTCATCGGAATTGCTGTACACATCCCAAATACCACTGTCAAACCCATTTAAAATCATCATATATGCTGTGGGAGGGGAAACTCGGAAATCTTCAAAGTATATGCGCATGGATTTCTACGTTGCCGACTCGCAGTCAGCTTTGGATGTTATAATCTTAAATGCTAATCGCTTGGTTGCCTCTGTGGGATTTACATTTTTTTCACGCTGTAATCTCACATTTACAATGTCATTTATGTGACTTTGGCCTCTCCGCCTCTTGACATCTCTGTCTGGCTCTCGAGGTATAAGACTGACAACAGACAAGCCCCAGACACAACGTTTTGCTTTTCATACCCTGGCGAGTGATGAACTTTTGGCATGCTGCTCATGTATGCAAACAGGCTTTGTTTCCTACACACACACACACACACATTCTTGATTGATGTTAAACTGAGAGCGAGCACTCGTGTTGCTGTCAGAGCTCGGCTTAGTCCCTTGAGCCTCCTGATTTCTTGACATTTGTAGATATAATATTCATGCAACAAGGAGCAGCTTTTGTGATGTGATCCTGCTGTAACACTTTAATCTGTTTAGACTGCCTCAATATTATGGCAGAGTGGAGAGCGGCCCATTCAATACAATCCATAGCTTGAGGCAAACACCTCTGTAAATCTGAGGTTTTTTAATGGAACATCTCTGCCTTATGTTCAAGTGAGAATGGTGGCTTTTATTGTTGTATAGAAGTGAGTGAACTAGTTTTAATGGTAGGCATGTAAATCTTTTTTTTTTGTGCACAGGTTTATTGTATGGATTTACTCAATTAAAATAAATAAATAACTGTGTTTATATATAAAATAATTTTTGTAGAGATAAAAATTCTGTTATAAGTTTGTTAAAAAACGTGTAATGTAAAAATTCAAGTTGAGTTGCTATTTTGCAGTTTTATTATTCACACAAAATTATGTTTTTAAAATGATCTTCATAATGACTTTTTTTGTCATAAATATATAATTTTTTAAAATAAAATTACATAAATGAAAACATTTTTAAAAGGTAAGTATTTTTTATTTAAAATATTTTTTATATTTATTTAAACTAATTGTCCTCTCCGTTTCAGCTCTAAATGTCAACATGAAATGGAAATTCTGTTTTCTGAATACATGTTATAGATCTTATACATGAATGTTCTTCATTTTTATTTAATATTTATCCTTGCAATTTTCAATCAAAATGTCATAATTTAATCTGGTGAAATGACTCTATTGCTGCATTCTTTATATTCTTATAATATTATATATTCATTTTATTTTCAATATACATTTTCAAACTGGCATATTTTAAGTACGACATGTGAGAAACAATGCCATTTGTTGTCTTTTTAAATTATTTTCTAAACAGACAATTATGAACTGCCATAGAACATAGCTGCACAATGCTAAAAAATGATTTAAAAGCATACATATTTTAAATAAATTAGAGCAAGACAGAATTGCAATAGGTGTATGAACTAGCTCTTTTTTCCCTTGTGCAAATCAATTGATTTTTGTCCAAGATTCCAACAGATAGTCCTTTAACCTCTGTTTATAAGATAGGAACATAGACTAATGACTCGTGTCATAGTTTTTGATATGGCTCAAAGTGGATGGTGTATTTCCCCATGAGTAACTGGTAATGAAGATAAACCACATATGGAATTTGTTGATTGTCCCATACCATGCTGTCATCTATCCCCCAATTACACCAATCATCACTCTCTAAATCCTCTTTGGAGTAAATTAGCTGCAGTATTATTCGGCGCTGGCCTGCTTTTCCTTTCTGTGCCTTTTCCTTTCCCTCTCTCTCTCTCTTCGTTTTAAAGCCTTTGAAACATCTCCAGGCCCGAGCACGGTCGAAACGAGCTGCACTTAGTAACCTGATGCTGGTCCCTGCCCTTAATGGTTTGCATTAGCTGCAAGCAATAAAATTAGCCCAGGTCCCTGCTAATGTTGGAATAATCATTTACAAAGATGGTTACCACATGCTGTAGCCGTTTCCCTCTCATTCCCTGCGCTCTCCTTTTTTCTCGGCCTCTCATTTTTTCTTTTATACGGCCTCTAATTCGCTGTTATTAATAATGAATAAAAACGCAATTTTCTGCAGCTTGCTCCAGGGCCCTGGGAATCATTTCAATGAATATTTCAGCACGTTATTTTAATCACAGCTGCACATATGCAGAGGGAGGGGGTCCCTTTTTTATTGGCCCGGGGTGTGGCTATGGTGAGACCCCAGCATCATTAAAACCCCTTTCTGGCTGCATATAGGGTCTTACCTCTGATTTACAAGACTTGTTAAAAAACACAGTAAAAAGGAGGCAAGCTGCGCCATTTACACTTGTAATTTGATACAGTATTTGTTAATGGGACTTGCTGTTATTTATTTGTGCGCTGGAGAGCCGCGGCTGCTGTTTTGTGCCCCGGGGGGTTCTCGCGCAAAAGCGTGGCTGGGTTTCTATAGCTCTAATGAACTTCATGAATTTGCTTTATAATTTTCCAGATATCATTTGATTCTCCCTCATGTATAAAACCTTTGGTTTGGGTGCCCTCCAGAATGCAATTCTCCATAGCATTGTATGTAGAGTATTACACTGCTGTATAAATGTAAGTGCTTTCTTTGCGTGTGACTGTGGAACCCGTTTCTCCCACATAAAAAAAAAAGAAATAAAAAAAAAAACATGCTTTGCTAAACCCTAATTTTGCCATAAACAGTTGTGAGTAATGATTATGTAATCATTATTTTAAGATAAAAAGACAGAACTGTGACACTTATCTTTATTTTGACAAAAATTTAAAAATTACAATCGAATCAATGCAAATAACTTTATGTAATGGCTTTTATTTTATAATTATTATTTTTGTTGAAATTTTGTTTTATAATATTGATTATAATATCATCCCAACTTTTTATCTCATATGAGATAGTGTAGCATCTTAGTATAGTACAATTTCATAATTTCATTATTTAATCATTTCACCTTTTCATGTCAAATTTTGACCTTATCATGTTATGATTTGTACATTTGTCTCATAATTAAGGCATAGTGTCACAGGTTTGACTTTTATCTCATAATTCAGACTTTTGTAATTATTTAAACTTTTATTTCATTATTTAGACCTTTATCTCATAATGTGTAGTGGACCAAAAAAATAATGTTTTATCTCATAATTATGCCTTATTGTCTTGTAATTTTTTGTCATATCATGACTGTCATAATTCCAACATTTTATGTCATAATTAAGACCTAGTATGTCATAGGTCCAACTTTACAATTTGATCATTTGACCACTTCTTAATATTATTATAAGTTTTTTTTTCGTATGTATCTGTTGTAGTGCTTCACATTTGTGAGTGTATTTTAACGAAATGAGTGATAATGTATTAATGTGCCAAAGGATGATGTGCCTTGTAGTAAGCAGGGCTTGTTTCATCAGATAAACTGATATTCATTTTTTAATTTTAGCTTTCCAACATGTTTTTTTTTCTGATTCCTAACAGGAGTTCCTGTCTTTTCCCCTTTTCCAGTCAGCTTCATGACTTTTGGCGTCTGGATTACTGGGAGGATGACCTCCGGAGGAGGCGGAGATTTGTCCGAAACCCTTTTGGCTCCACCCACTTGGACATCACGTGCAAATCGCTGGAGGACTACGGTCAGTAATTCTGCCAACAGCCAGTCAAAAATGTTGCTGGACTCTGTCAGTCTAGCTCATTATCCTTAAATTGCGTTCATTTCATACAATGACATCATTGTTCACCAAATAGGATACACATATGCGAATTAGAATCAACTCTTGGACGCAACTAATATTCTCGGAGCTGAGAAACAGTTCGTTGTCAGCTTTATAGGTTGTATATTTATGAGCCTTGTCAATTGAACATGGCAAGAGGACTTTATGGCAGGTTTTTATATCCTAACGGCACACATTGTTGAGAGGAAAATTGCGCTCTGTGCTCTTTTTTTTACTGTTTCTGCCTTTTGCACTGAAACATTTTTCCTCATTGACCCGTTTGATCTTGCAGCATTGCCCACCACACGACTGTCGATTTGGCTCTGTGTCTCGCAACAGAGGCTTTAAAAGAGAAATGGTTCAATACTATTAACCACTGCAGGCGCTTCTCCTTCAGGCATCAAATTGAAGATACGAGGGGGAGTGTATTAACCGAACAAGGGCAAATCTATTGATTCTCAAGTACAATGGGCTGACTTCTTTCTTCTGCTACGAATAGTTACTGTAACTATTTCCATTACACATGAGGAAACTTACAAGGTGGCAAGCCAAATAAGCCTATTTATTCAAAAAATCCACAATTTAACCCTTGGTATTAGCTCATACTTATAGATGGAGGCATATGAGAGTGGTTTTTGACAGCATGTTATGCTGAATTGTTACTAATGGACACTTGGGATCATAATAAATTGCACTTTCTAACGTAATGAAAATTATGCACTTTGATTATGGACAATACTCTGGGGTCTAAACATCTTATATTAACCACTGAATTGACGAATTTTGGTATAGATACGTCTAGTGTTGAGGAAAAATAAATTATATTGTTAGATTATAATATTGCGATACTTTATATTAAAAAAAGTATTTAATTATGTAACTTAGTTAGTTTTTATGGAAAGTAGTTGTCAAATGAATAATCGTGATTAATCACATCCAAAATAAAATAGTTTTTGTTTACCTAATATTTGTCTACATTGCCTGGTCCCAAGTCCAGGATGAGAAAGGAGGTGGGTTGAGTGTAGGGCTAGCAACCCCACCCTCTAAAAAAAAGCAACAACAAGTATATTCAAACAACTGCCTGGGCAGGAAGACTCCTCTTCAGTCGGGCCCATGACGCCTGCTGGTGAAACCCTTCGGGAAGCCGGATCGCCGACAAGTCTTCTTACGACCAAAGCCAATACCAGGATAGGGACCTAAAACATAAGAACCCTGTATGAAAGTTGCAAGTCGGCTCAGGTGGCCAGCGAGATTAGAAGATAGTAGATCAAGGTTCTCTGATTATGTGAGACCAGATGGAATGGAAGCGGCCAGACCAGACTGTCTTCAGGTGAAACCACAATTTACTCCAGGCACGAAGATGCGGACCCCGATCACACCCAAGGAGTCGTGCTGGAGTTGGCACCAGAGGCTACGAGGGCACTGATGGCATGGGAACCTGTCTTATCAAGTCTTATGATAGCCAGGTTCCACTCCAAGGGCAGGAAGATCACTATCATCCAATGCTATGCACTAACACAGCGCAAGCAGAAGAAAAAGAAGATTTTTACAGTTCCTTGCAATCCCAGACTCCACAAAGAGACATAAAGATTGTCATGGGTGACTTGAATGCCAAGGTGGGAAACAACAACACAGACAGAGAACCTGCAACAAGAACGGAGAGCTTTTCACAGACTTCTTTTTCTGTTAAAACCCTTTTGTGACTTTTCAGGAAGACCACACCACAAATACAGCATACAGTTTTAGAAAGACGGCAAGCAAACAAAGTTAGGAACAGGTTTGAGGTGCTGGGGGATCTGGTCGAAGAGGCAATAGAGAATCACTGGACAGAAATACAAAAGACCTAAAAGGACGCTTGCCCCAAATCCTGGGGAAGAAAGAGAGTGAGCAGAAAGAGTGGATGACAAAAGAGACTTGGGAGAAGATAGAAAAGAGGAAGAAGGTGAAGCAGAAAATCAACAGATGTCAAGATTAACATGAGAAAACAGACCTCAGAGCACAAAATTGGGAGGAGAACCAAGAAGTAACCAAGAGTGCCAGATGGGACAAAAGACAATTTGTGCACAATATGACAGAAGAGGCAGAAACAGCAGCCAAGCAGAACAACATGAAGAGATTGTATGAGATCACCTGGACTTTGTCAGGAAAGAGTTTAAACCCAAGTAAGCCAGTCAAGGACAAGAAGGGGAAACCATCACAAGTGACAAGGAACAAAGAAGAAGATAGGTGGAACATTTTGAAGAGATCCTGAATCGACCACCACAAACAGTTCCCGACATACCACCAGCAGAAGAGCCCCTCTGTATCAACACTAATCCACCAACCAAGGAAGAGATCACCAAAGTCATCAAGTCCTTGGATCATGAGAAGAACCACAGAAGGCAGCAACAACGGTATCCAGTGGACTTTCACCAAACAGCTGAAGGACCTGGATTTTGCAGACAATGTCAGCCTTCTGTCCCATAAGCAGCAACATGCACAGTCCAAGCTTGCTGAGGAGGCAGGAAAAACTGGCCTGAAGATCAACTTCAGAAAAACAGAGGTGATGCGGCTGAACAACCGACAAGAACATCCACTGCAGCTACAGAGTGAAGACTTGGTGGAAACCGACCACTTCGTCTACCTAGGCAGTGTAGTCAGCAGTGATGGCAGCACAGATGAAGATGTTAGGAGCCGGATCAACAAAGCAGACGCTTGCATTCACCCTGAGACCGAGCTGGAACTCCAAAACCTTATCTCACACCAATGTGAGAGCAGTTCTCCTGTATGGATCCGAGGCGAGGCGGGTAACCAATACCATTACCAACAAGTTCAATACATCAAGAAGAGAAAATGGGGCTGGATAGGCCACACACATTTCGAAAAACATTCGACAAGGCAAGCATTGGACTGGAACCCACAAGGAAAAAGGAAAGTAGGGGGGCCCAAACAGACGTGGAGAAAATCTGTCGAAGCGAAGTGAAGACTTCACCAGGAGTCTAAAGGGTTAAAGAAAGAAAGAGTATATGTCTATACTGTGTGTATTTATAATGTATATTTATATATATATATTTTTATATACATATTTACAAACGCATGCATGTATATATTTAAGAACATTTGGATTTTTATATATAAAATGTATTTTTATATAATATAATGATATATGTATATACATGTAAATATTTCTGTATGTATTTATATATACTGCATTTGTGTGTGTGTGTATTTACATATACATAATAAATATACACCATTCACATACTGTACATATATGATGGGAATTTTGGATGCAATAAATAGTTTGAAAGCACTAATAGTAATGCATCACTTAAGTGTGGACAAGTCAAAAAATGAGAAAATAAAATTCATTGTGTTTTAAAAAATAACTATTTTCTTGTATGTTTAAAAGTAAAGCTAGTTTAGTAGTTACTTGAAAAGTAATCTGATTACTTGTTTTACTTGTAATGCGTCTCCCTCCACACTGCTTATGTCAGTGCGTTCTGTAACTTGTTATGCAGTAATATTGTGTCTATCTACATGTCTGGCCTTTTGTGCCCAACTGTTTTGAGGCCATGTCAGATGGCCTGTGTGTCAGAGCCAGAACACACACATGCCCACTCGTACATACACATGCCAGCTGTTCCTTGACCTGCAGGTGGCCCCTGCTCATGTCACAACAGACTTTTTCCCCCCACTAATTCATTTTGCCACCATATCAAATCCACCCTGTCTTTCAGACGTATTACCCAGTATATCTCTTGCATTTCTTCAGAAGCTCACACCGCTGCAGTATTCCTCTGGCCTGGCTTCTTTTTCTGCCTCTCCTTGGTTAGTTGTCAGTGCGTCTCTGTGGACCCGCGGTCTAGTGTCTGGGGCCGTTGTGATTGAGGACTTGTTGAGGTCCCCAGGCTTCTCCCAGTCCTTAATGAGTGGAATAATGCATAAGATTGTCATGTGAAAGGGATTGGCTGTAGTCAGATGTTGCCCCCACAGTGCCATACAGAGAGAGAGAGGGAGAGCAAGATGGATCTAGATAGCTTTTATAGAAACGGAGAGACCGTTTTCATAAAACGGCAGAACAGGGCTTAAGACTTTAATAAAAAAAATAAATTAAAAGGAAAAAAAATATGTATTTGTACTAAAAATAAAATAGATTTTTATTACAAATAAGAAAAAACTTAATTTAGTCCATTTTATTTAAAATCACTCTTATTTTTCACTGAAATGAAAGACTTTGTACATACTGTATGTACATTGCATAGGGTATATAAATCATCCTTTTAAGCATCTGTAAACGTCAGTAGCTCTGTGCTTTGCTGAACTGGCAGTAGTGGAGGTTTACAGCTGCTTTTGTGACTGGCGTTCGAGGTACTTTAGTGTAGGTGATTTGAATGAATTAACTGTTAAGGGTGCATATAAGTTTCCACTATTTTTGCCAGAAACCAAAGAGATTGAAAAATGACTGCTCTCAAATGTCAGAAGACTGCCGGTTGACAGCAGTCACTGCATATGGAGCTTGTTTTTATTCACAATGACATATTTTCATAGAGCTTGTCTGCGTTAGAACGTACGCAGCGTTTCAGCAATATTTCAAATTTCTTCTCGTGTGAAATGACATGGGTGGACATGAAATATGCTTCAGGTTCATTCGAAAAATGTTCTAACTGCTCTAGAAACAACATCATTATATTTGATTCATGGTAATTTAATGTATTTTCTGTGGCTGTAATACAATCTTCAATCACTTAAAATAGAGGAACGGCCTAAATTTAATGGAACCTCAAATGGCTTACTATGTTGTATAAGCATTTGATAAACGGTACTGCCCTGTGCCTTATTCCCAGGTACCTTTGCATATGTTTGTGGGAAACTTCGCTTTGAAATAGCTCTGTTTAGTCTATTAGCCATCCTGAAAAAATAGTGAGCATGCTAGATTCGGGACTTCAGCTTTGATACTGTACCTTCCCCCTTATTCACGAGTGGCTGAGTATATTGTTAGCTGATTGGAATTGGGCAAGCATGAAATGGAAGCCAGGTTAATATTGATCCCACTCTTTAACAGCCTGTTCTACCTCCGAGTGTCCTTGCAGTCTCATTTTCAGGTGAGCAGCTCTGCTCTGACCCAGTAGACCCTATGGACAGAGGTCTTTATAGCTTGTTACTAGAGAAAGAGTGAAAGAGCGAGAAGAAAGGGCAAGTAAGAGAAGATGGAAAATTCAATACAAGTTCAATAGAAGTAAATCGACAAATGTTGTTGATTAACCACAAAAATTAATGCCGTCCCTCTGTTTGTTTAAGAAAAGCAGAAATTTGAGAAGCTTACAATGCATGTAATTGGGGCCAAGGCGTAAACGTTAAAATACTCTCTATTTACATTGTATAACCACAAGACGTAAACAGTATGCATGTTAAAGTGATTTTAGTGTGAAAATAAATAGCTTGCTAACCTGTGCAGTTTTTGTTGTCATGGCAATACCTAAAAAAAAGTGCTTTTAAAAAACTTTCCATTATTTTCCATTGTAAGTGCCTCACTAAATTAAATTTAATATAACTTAAATTCCTTAAATTCGAATATAAGGTCATAAAAATTCTTACATATCGTAAATGGCATTATAGAAGTCATAATTAATATTTTAAAAGGTTTTAAATGTGTTGAAGGAAGTGCGATAAAACCTAATGCCGTCAATTACACTCCAATAAATGTAAGAGTGCTGCAAATTCAGAGTCAAACTGCCACACTGTTGTGTTTTTACAGGATTTATTGTCTCAGCAAACTCCAATATCTAAAAGTCTGCACTGTGAAAAATGACGTGATTTTAATGGTAAAAAAAACTGAAAATGCTACGGTAAAAACCTGTCAAATGGTTACTGGTAAATGAGTGTAAAATTTACAGGGAAAAAACATAAACTGACATTTCCAAAATTCCCTACATTTCATATTTTGTTTAAATGCTATGTTTTTTCTTTGAAATAAATGTTGTGTAATGTTGTTAAATTAATGTTTATTGCATATTTCAGTTTAATGAGTCTCACCATTATAGTGTTTAGTGTTCGTGTGAATGGCACATTCTATATTTGTTCATATTTAAAAGCTGCTTATGATGAGCTTTAGTTCATCGTGTGACTTTTTCATCACCACCTTTCAAGTACTTTAACAGGTTGGTATATTAATATTATATCAGTGAATAAAATTACGGTATTTAACTGTAAATTTAACTTAAAACCGTAAAACGTTTACTGTATTTTTTACGGTCGAATTCTGGCAACTACAGCTGCCATTTTTTTATGTTAATTTTACACTTTCTTTTACAGTCTAACTTTACCCAGTAAATTGTTGAATTTTGGTATTATTTTTGGTAATGTTGGTAATTCTTGTAAATTTAAAAGTTATGTTTTACGTAAATTAATCTGCAGGTTCAAAGGCAATATGTTGCGCTATTGCCGGATTTATTGTCTCAGAAAAGTTTCCTTTAATTAGCATGTGAAAGTCTAATCAAATTAGTCCAAATATTTAAACATACAAGCGTTTTAATTCTAAATCTGCGGAGCTGTCTGCAAAATTCAGTGCATATAGATTCCATGTGGGCCTTGCAATCAGCCATATTGGGTCTGTATGTGTGATACCAAATGTTTCTCACATGAGTAAAACCATAACAAAAACTTTGCATGGTTCTCCGGTTTCGCTTCACGAAGTTGGGTTCCTTTTTCCAGAGCTGACTGCAGAATTCCTGTCGTTTGATCGACGAGCGCAGCAAGACCACTTTGCCACATTGTTTGTGTGCAAATGCACTTATGGCACATGTGCAACATTTTGTTTGAGTTATTATGTATCAGTCAACTGCAGAGACGTAGATCTACATGTCCCACAATCCCTTTTTTCCGTCTTAGTACATTGTGTATTTTTACAAAAGGCATCTCATCTGTCAATCTCAGAATGGAAAGATACATCAGCTGCTTAAATTACATATTGTATCATTCTTTATGTATTTTTTTTTCACCTATAAATTTTTGGCTTTTTCATTTGAGGCTCCAAGTGCGCATGACTCAATTGGGGCAATAAAAGTGCAAGGCAAATACTGTAGAGCTAAAACCATTAAAAAAAGCATGAACTCTGAGCAACAATAACCAACTAAATGAAGGCCTGTTTGAAGCCTGAAAAACAGTAAAACTACCGAGCACTTAAATATTTCCACCTTGGGAGCTGATCTCAAAAACTGTAAAATTCCTTTTGCCACAAGCTAAGCGCAGTTTTTCGTTTGATGTGACTTTTGAAAGAAAAGGCCATGTAAAGAGATCAGTGTGTTGAAGAAGTCACATAGTGATGGAATGACAGAATTGAATTGCAAACCTTTTTTTCTTCCCTTTTTCGAAGCCTTCAAAACCCCGAGTTGCTCATCAAGTAACAGTTTTACGCCGCTGAAGGAGCTATTTTGAGCCCACTTTAAATATTTGGTTTTCATCATATTGTATGTCATTGGATATAAGTTTGGAGCTACATCTACTTCAGCACATTTTGATTTGTTTGTTATTCTGCACGTATGTCAGTCAGTCAATGACAGCTCCCCGTCCCCCAGCTGTATGGATCATATCCAAGCTTTTAGCGTAGAACATCATTCAAGTCCCACCACGACTGGCAGACCAGCCATCACCTGGTCTTTCTCAACCCTGCTGCGTCATGCCAAATTTGTGCCCAGGGTAACATAAACCTCTGATGGCAGAGCGGGTAAGCCGTGCTGGACTTGAATAGCCTCACTGTTGGCCGTGATGGCTCACAGGCGTCCAGTGAGCGAGCTTCGGGGGTGCCGATAAACGAGGTGGTTGACAATACAAGTGAGGGGTTCTTTCGAGTCTGAGTTGTAACGATCTCGAGTTCCCATCAAGCCTCATTCCTAAGACTGACAAATGATCGGCTGTGTTACTAGATATCTCATATATGTGGCCATGTAGGCTTTCTATCAAAGGCTTGCCATTTAAGAGAAAAAACAGGAAGCTTCTGTACCTGTGTCATTGCTCAAAATAGGAACATGCATCACTGTGTTCCAGAAGCTAGTGAGCTTTTGAAGGCAAGATTCATAGCGCTCCTGAAATGAAGGATGTTCCAAAAGGTAGGAACAAAATGATAGCTAAGTTCCTAACTTTACTTGTATTTTTTGAGGTTAGAATCCATTACAGTGTGTTTGGTAGAAAAAAAAAACTATCCAGTGTGGCAGATGATGCAGGATAAACGTAAATATGCAGCAGTTCATTCAATATAAATGTGACTATTTTATTCACTCAGCATGTGCCGCATTTTTATGCTTGGTAGAATAACATAGAGAAAGGTTTAAATGAATAGTTCACCCAAAAATGTAAATTTGCTGAACATTTACTCCCAGAGACAGTTTGTTTCTTCTTTGAAACAGATTTGGAGAAATTAGGCATTACATTCCTTTGCAGTGAATGGGTGCCGTCAGAATGAGAGTCTAAACAGCTGATAAAAACATCACAAAAATCAACAACATGTAATTCAGCAAAAAGACTGATTATTTTCATAATCAATAATACGGATTGCTTTAATAAATTAAAAAATAATAATCTAATCTGAAACAGGAGAGGAATATGCACAAATCACAGTCTGAAACTGTTTTAAACAAATGTGCCAAATGAAAGCATTATTGTAGATTGTGGATCTGTATTTTGGCCATAAACAATGGTTTAACATTAAAATGAATAAATTATGGGTTTTTTTGTACAAAGGCACAGCTTTTGCGTCACAAGATTTTATTTAATGGTCCATTATATTATTACTGTATCAGCTGCTTTATCTGACGGCACCCATTCACTTCAGAGGACCCCTTGGTGACCAAGTGATATAATGCTACAAGTTGTCTGATAAACAAACTACATTTTTTAGGTACAGTAAGTACATTTTACAAAAAAATTAATTCTGTGCCCATATACATATACAAAAATCTATGTTTTGAATGAATGGCAATTAATTGTAAACACAATTTTGGCACAGATGGATGACCACACATTGATTAATGTTATTCTTTGATATGATGCATTTGTTTAATTAACATTCACCCTTTTTCCCACTAGAATGGTGATTTGTAGTGATATAAAATTGATTCAGTGTTAACATGGAATGATATATTAGCATCAATTATGTTTTTAGCTATTGCTAGGAGCTGCCAGAACTAAAAACACATCTAAAAGTCAGCAAAAAAACAGCAACTGACGAAATGCAGTGACCAGGTCCGCTGGGACTTTGTGTATGCACAGGTTTGTTTTCCTACTTGTGGCCTTCTTGTGTAAAACATCCTGAAGCTAAATACTTTTTTTAAACTCACTCAAACTCTCCCCGTTTGCTCAGGATCATTTTCTTGTCAAAATCCGCCTGGTTTATTTTGTCTGCATTGCACTGAGGTCCTAAGCTTTATCTTGCCAGTCAAGACTGGAGCTCAGCTCCATCAGCTCTCTTTGCTTTAATGCAGGCGTAATGACGGTTTACAGAATTACGGTCTTAAGTTTCCCTCCGTCTGCTTTGATCCATGACCGCTCGCTGGCTCTGTGCCTCTAAATGTTACACGCTCCCTATTTCCGAAAAGCGGTCCCACTTCTTCCTTGGCTCTGATGAAAGCTCCTGAGATATGAGACAGAGCAGGAAGCCCGCTATGTTATTTTGTTTTTTTTTTCTCTCTCTCCTTCTCTTTTTCCTTCTTCTTCTGTGTAGTGGTGTTGACAACATTCGAATGTGACCGCTTTGAGACAAGGTACATGAACCCCACGGGAGTGTAGGGAACATTTTAAATGCTGCACTGAAAAGAAACGCGTCAAAAGAGTGTCAGACACTTTCTATTTCTGATAAGCTTTTCTTATTTTCTTTTTTTTTCCCTCCACAGAATCTCTCTGTTCTGGTGTCTCAGGCAAATCTGACCTTATGCAAGACGAATCCAGTGTGCAGTGACGTGTGTCAGGCCTGACTGCCATTTTTCTCTCTTTTATTTAGTAATTAAAGCCGATGAATGATCTTTTCGATAACAAAACAAAAAGTGACTACAGACTCTTTTGCATCTTTTTCCCTCTGATAACGCTTTGATGATATCAGCAGTCGCTTAATTGCATTGTCGGTTCAATCTCATTCTTGTCCGGATTTAGAGAGAGAATTGCATTATGCCTAATGAACTTCGAAATTTATACAGGTCTGCACATGCTTTATCATGTGTCTTTTTAAGGAAGAGTTAAACTGTTTAGAGTAAAACATTATAGTTTGTCTGTGCTTCCAGTCAAGATTTAGAAATAAAAAGTGTTACATTACTCATTCCTGTAATCCCAGAAAAGTAAGTGTTAAAGTATATTCAGATAAATGAGATTAAAGGACTAGCTCACACACAAAATGAACAATTCTGTCACAATTCACTCACCTATAAGTAGTTCCAAACCTTTATGAATTTCTTTGTTCCTGCGAACCCAAAGGAAGATATTTTGGCCCCAGGCTGTTTTGGGTCACCATTGACTTTATTAGTATTTTTTTGCTACTATGGAAGTCAGTGGTGACCCAAAACAGCCTGGTTACAAACTTTCTTTACAATATCCTGTATTATGACGCAACTTACATTTTTGGGTGAACTATTCCTTTAACTGTAAGGATAACGATAAGCATATAGTTCTAAAAATATGTCTAAGTACAGCACATTCTATCACCCATAAAATTACTTTCAGAACCTTTTTTCCCCATGAAACCCTAGATGGCATAGTACTTCTAGTTCTGACATCATTATTCACTTGGCGGAGCTGATTGGTTTCTTTTTAGATCAGAAGCCAATGAGCTTGCTGCTTTACATTCAAAGACTTGGCTCTTGCTGTAGCAGTTGCTGCATGCTTCAGAAACCTTCCACCTTCCCCAGCTACACCTGTAAAAGTCTGCTGTGGGGTGATGATTGTTATATATGAGGGTTATTTCAAATGTACTGTATGCATAAAGTAGCAAGTTTTAGTAATTGCTCTCCTACATAAGTGTAGCAGATATTGTATTAATGTTTTTTTTTTATATGTTTTGTTCCTACGATAATCTATTTATATGTTGTGGCTTATTGATTTATTTTCTGTGGACTCAAATTCTTCTAAAATTTATTTGAGGATACACAAAAACCTGGCCAAGAACACACCATCAAATTATATATAATAATAATATCACATATTTAATATATAATATGATATGCACAATAATATTCTTAAGTTTTGTATTTTTTTATGTCTTTTATGCCTTAATGTGCTTCAACACAAATAATGTCCATTTCCATCACTCTTGTCTCTCTGCAGTCCCTGAGGAAGATGATGCTCTAAGAGGGAGGAAGGGCTTCCGGGGCCAGGTGGTGGTCAACCAGAGCCCTGAGACAGAGCTGACGCTGGAAGGAGACGATGACGCTGTCAGTCTGCTGCAGGAGAAAGAGGTGGATAACTTGGCAGGTGAGTCAACCTATACGCAATACACAGTGCAATCTGTATGGTGACGGTTCTCCATTCAGAAAGCATAGTAAGTCATACACATCAGTTCCGTGACGAGACACTTTCCTTCAGTCCTCAGGTTTAAAGGTTCTACTGTATGTGAGTTTGGAATTAAACATTTTTAGACATAATTTGTTTTGTTATAGAAAGTTATACCTGTAAGTTTACCTGCACAGAGATGCCCTGCCATAAGCACTTCATCTGAAATGTCTGCGTAATTCCACATTTGGTAGCATTTATTTATTTATACATAGCTTAAGCATGGCATTTTGACAGAATTTGACATAGACCAGATATATAAATATATCTTACCTTTCAATCTAGAGGCAGACCAGTGTAGTTAGTGTGGTTACTTTGCGTTAGGACGGTGTTTTTCTGGCAGTGTGTAGGGTTAAGTATTGCTCTGGACAGTGTTACTTTTTTTTCTGCTAAATGTTTATTTATTTATTTATTTTAGTAAGTCTATAGTAATAAAAATTTTTAAAGATGTATTTCTCTTCTTTTTTTCTCACAGCATGTCCCCGGGTTTTTATTTCCAGAGGCAGGTTTGGCTATTTAAAGAGAGATTAACCTTTTCAAAACCACTAATATTACATTAAATCAAATGAATTAAATATGATTATTATAGAATTAAAGCAAACATGATTCTAACTAACAATCAGGGGGCAATCAACATCAATATCAACGACTGCGTTATTTATAGTTACATACTTTTTCCAAAAAAAATTCTGCAGATGAGAGTCTGATTATTCCCAGCGACTATAATAACAGAATTACTACTGACTGCTTGTCTCTCTGTGTTAGCAGTGCTTTGTTAACACACTACAATTTTATCAGCTCTATGTTTGAAGATGTTATATATGATATATGTATTGTGAATGTGTAGCAGACATGTTATTAATAATACCCTGAATAATCAATGCCCTCCCTCGCTCTGCAGACCTTCATTAGTCAGTGAAGGTTAAAAATGATGGTGAGAAATGTATGCGTCTGTAGAAAATCCAATGCCCTAATTTATCTATATATTTTCTTTACTCTCTGAAGTGAGTGGTGCATGTATGCATACCTGATCGTGTTATTAAAGCTCTCAGCACACAACCTATTTAAACTCATTCACAATTTATAAGCAGTCGTTCATGCCATTCTACTCTGTAGGAATTCCTTCATCAGATCTAAATCACGATTGCCTCGATTATCTCTAATATGTTCCCACCAATGTTAGCCAATTCGCAAGGCAGGAATGCAGACTGGTGTGTTCCTGCTGTTCTTTTTATACCATCTATGTTGAAAGTAATTTTACTGGAATGCAATGAATCATAAATCCTGGCACAGTGTATAAATTCCTAAATGCACTGATTTTGTATCCATCACTTAAAATGAAATGCTGCAATGCTTTATTGAATCCTGATTATTCTAAAGGCAACTAGCTTATTAATCAGTGTAAAACTTTAATACATGCCACTGTTGGTCCATGCAGTATTTGTGGATTTAAAGGCCCAAATTAGTTTCTTTTAGTATGTATTCATGACTCATGGCATGTAGGGCTATTTTAATGATTCTGTTTTATTTTTCCCTGCTCAGCATTTAGTTTTAGAAATGTGTTTATTGGGTGTATGTTTTATTACTCTGTTATCTAAGTTGTGTATCATCACCACAAGGGGAGCTGTGCCATCTGTGTCAGTATGCTCTGTTTTGACAGCAGGCCTACACGCTAATGCTAGTGCTAATGAGCACAGCGTAAACAACAGGCCAATCAACAACAGTTTTCTCACAGCCAATGGGAGGGGGCTCTGTTCTTCTGCAACCAATCAGAGGAGAGGATCTGTCATTTACACCCACAGCTAAACCAGAGCCATAGAGAACACAGACAGAATAGGAGCGATAAAAGAGATCTTTCTCTCACTTACTTTTTCTCTTTCATAGCAAAAATTTGATTTTAATTCAAACAAACGTGTGTGCTTGCATATAAGCATCGTTACCTTACCACCATATTAACATTTTACCACAGTTATTATATCTCCTTTCCTTTATACTAAACTTTTCGTCTGTTTCATATTTGTACTACCAAAACAAAAAGTCTTATTTTCATATTCGTATGAAGTGGCATACAAAGAGAGAAAACATCATCTATTTTCCCAGCATGCCTTTGTCTCGCCACACTCCAGTGACATCACAGTCGATAGCGCGAGGCAGTCTTTTGAACAGCTGACGTCAGGACAGAGCGCAGCTCAGATTTGCTGAGTACAACTGCACCTGTTTCATTCCAACATGATAATCTTCTAATCCTCACTAGTGCTCCGAAATCAACACTAAAGCACTAGAACATCGCTAACACTAATTAATCAAAAAGACTTAACAGGAAAAATGCTGAAAAACAGTCGTTATTATAATCATTATTACGAGTAGCATTTAGAATAGTATATTTTTGGGGGGAATATTGTATAATATAGCGTATGATAGCCTATAGTATGCCTAATATTTATAAGAAACATAGCTAAATTAATGTCGTTCGTATGGATTGAGAGCAGCGGCAGATAAGATTAGCCTACATGTTAAATGTGAAACCTGATCGCTCTGATTATGTAATATGAACGTATTTTTGTTTGATCCCAATATTTAAAGGTCTCTTGAGGCTTTAGCTCTAATCCTCTCTGCTCATTGGATTAATGCTGTATTGTCTGGATTTACAAGTGCCCCTCTAGGCCACGTTACAATTGCCTCTTTCTTTATTAAACGTGTTATGAGAGGGGCATAATTCGGATTAAAGCGTTCACTTTTCACAGGTGAAGCCATATGGCCTTGCGATCGCACACGGTTTTTATTCGTTTAACATAAGTTCCCATAAGTAAGATTTTATTTATTATTATATTTTTTTTAAATAGCGTAGGCCTATTTCTTTCTAGTCCTCTGTTAACAACATAGGCCTATTTGGAATATTTGTCGAGTTGGCGTCAATAAAGATAATTAAAATCTACTTAGGTTTCATTCAAAGTCTACTTAAAAGTAGATTTTTATTTATTTGTTTATTTGTTCGTATGCGTGCGTGTTCATTTATTTCGCGTAAAATGTTCGGTAAGCTTTTCGGGGGGTTTTGTCAGTCTAGCAGGCTATGTCTTCAGTTTATAGTGCTGCAGAAATTGTTTAAAATAGTATCTTAATATAGGCTTCCCAATCTAAAAATTATCACGTTTGTAGCCTAATATTATTTAGTGGAAAGTGCAATGGCGGATGTTGTAGGCTGGTACAAAAGGAGGCAGAGCGGCTTTGGTTTCTACGAGCGGTCGGGGAGAGCAGTGAAGGAGTGCTCTGGGAATTGAAACCCAAATCCACTTGTAATCTTGCAACAGTATCGGGCATAATTGGCCGAGGAGAGCAGATTAAGATTGATGAGACGTTAAAGTGGCTCTTTTGAGTTCAGGGGGATCGATAAATATCCCAATTTCAAGAGCCTCTCCTCACATCCAGGACGGACCCGTGGGGTGAACTAATAAAAGACAGAGGACTGGTCAAAGAGAAAAATTTAGAGAGGGAGAGAGAGAGCGGGCGCGCACTTGGGATTAGATCCTAGTCATCTGACCGGAGGTCAAAACGTCCGTAAATGTTTTAATAATGTTTGTAAGGTCAATTTTACAGGTTTCATATCATCAAAAGGAAATTTCAACGACTAATTTGATTTAGAAGCGCATAAATGCGAATCACTCACATATGATTTGTTTAAAAAGAAAAATAATGAAGGAAAGTGACTGTGAAATTATTGCCGTTAGGCCTCATATATGCTTACCTTATTAAAATAATCGAAGGAATTGATATAATTTCATACAGCCAGTGCTTAATTTTCTTGGAATGATCGCATAATGTAGGCCCAGCTGAAATTATTCGATTTAACGGTTTACATATTTTCCTCATTTCACTTTCATGCGAATGTTTCATGTGCAAAACTCTATTTATATAAAACGCCATTGATTAGATAAGAACAAAATATTACTAAAACATTTTACTAAATTAAATGATTTTGAATTTTAAATCGAAATTATTTTACGTAAGATTTACTTCACAAGACACGCATGTTCACGCCATCACCATCACCATCGTGTCCAAGTCTACAAAACTGTAATTGAAAAATGCACGCTTGAAAATGTTACAAACACATGCTAAAGAAATCTCACAAATTGTGTGTATGTGTGTAAATCCATCAGCTACTAACTTGCTTTACTCATCGTTTGTTGGTGACTGCGTTGTTGCGTTGCATTATTTTCTCTTCTGTAAAAAAAATACAAATAAAAACCTATTTCCTTGTTACAGGCCCTGTTGTTCTGAGCACCCCGGCACAACTTATTGCCCCGGTCACTGTAGCTCGTGGGACACTCTCTATCACTACCACGGAAATCTATTTTGAAGTGGACGAAGATGACCCAGCCTTCAGATGCATTGATGCCAAAGTAGGTTGCATTTGTTTAATGTCTTTGCAAGTGTGTAAACGTGAAAATACCAAGCAGAAATGCACTCCTAATAACATGGAATAAAATAAAATATCATAAAGTGTTTAACAAACTCACAGCTTTATTAAAAACATCAATTAGTTAATGCGTTAAAATTGCCTTTTTTCTAAATAGAGGCCCTTGCCTTGAATGGCCAAGACTATTCTTGATTTTGTTTTAAAAAGGCTAGGAATAAATGTAGTTTTTACTAGACCTGCATTCATGCCCAAATATCAGATACGAAGATGATTTACAAATATAGCATATGTAAAATGAATCAGAACGCAAAACGTGCGCGTTCAAAATTATAATAATTATAATCGACAGTCCTTCACTTTTATCCTGAATTGGAATGGCATTGAGTAAAGGAAATATAGTCTAAAAAGTTGTAAGGTAAAATGACATTATTGTAACATTTATAAATGAAGGGGTGCATTTCTGATCTGTCATGAGAGATTTTTGTATCGTAAAGCCTTTCTGTAATGCATATCAGTTCATCTTAATTCAACAGCCACTGTTCACATGAAGAAATGTTCCCTCTTATTTTCTGTTTTGGTGTTTCCCCCGCTTTTTTATTTTGTATAAACCAGGCTACATCGTGTCATTTTTATGCCGAAGATCCTGATGCTTAAAGATCCCCCAAATATCGTATCTATTCTTACACTGCAGTATTTATGCATCATGATTCATTATTTGGACACAAATATTAATTTGTTTTTATTAACTCTTTAAATAAACTCAGAGACAGATATAAAAAAAATCAAATCACAAAATGTTATATTCCAGTGTATTTCAAGTGCATTATTTTCAGGTATATATTTTTTCATATATATATTCTCAATTTCAGCCTTTTATCATGTAAGCAAGGTACAAACAAAACGGTCGAATATACTTTAAATAAGAATTCAAGTATGCGTATGGAATGTTTAGGAACGTAACAAATAGTACCATCAAAATGTAAACTTTAGAATTTTGCCATTGACAATAGATTAAATCGCTGATGCAGGTCTAAGTGTTTTTTTTCCTCCTCTTCTTTTTTCTCTCTTCAGAAATAATCCAGGCGAATGTTAAAACTGGTGAAATTATACTTCTATTTACGTGTCACAGAACAACATTCACAACTGCAGACCACCGGATTCACAATCTACAAATGTGTCTATTTACAGTATAAAATGTACAAGTTGGATTCTGTCACGTAGCTTGGTTTAGGTAAAACGTGTTGTTGGGCAGGGCTCGTAAAAAGAAAAGAAAGAAACAGTAATACTGACAGGTAACCATTCATTTTGATTGTTGATACAATTTGCTCCCTCCTTAAGACACGTTAATGTCACGTGAAGTATTTTTAAGCGGAGCTCTCTAAAATATTTTTACAACAAAAACAGCGTGGGTTGGTTTCAACAGTGACCATTTTGTGGAAGAGTTCCTGATTAGCATCGTCTAGGCCTCAGAACTTTGATCAGGCAGACTTCCTATTCACAAACATGCCGTTTATTTTTTTTTACCTCAGAGTTTCTCCAGGCTTTTAGGGTTGGTTAGAATTTCTCTCGCCAGTCGCCAAGTCTGTTTGGCAGCGTTTTCAAGGGCCGAATGTGGCTTTCCTTGGAAAAGGTCTAGGTTTGGCAGGAAATAATGAGGGCATCTCCTGCACTGCAAGCAAGAAATGAGCTGCAATAAAATCCCGTTCAGTCGGTCCCCGAGGCAGTTCTCGTCCCAGTCCGACTCGCGCGGGTGTTTTTCGCACTCGTAAGACACAAGGGTTTTCATGTGGTAGTTGTTGAGAGGCTGGCCGGGAAGTTCAAGGTGACGATCGCGCAGAGTTTTGAGCAGGGACAGGCATTTCTTCCTGCACCCTCCCAGGAGCAGGCGGTTCTCCGCTTCGGCGAACTGCAACACCCAGGCATCGCTCTCCGCCGAGCTTTGCTTCCCGTTCAACGAGTAACACTCCTTCGATAAGAGATTGAAACCCTCGGCTTTGACTTCTGCCACCCGGTTCGGACCAGGCCACGGGATGTGCGGCAGCGGCCAGTGGGCAGCACTGCGCGGCCATATGCCGGTGCACTTAAACGCGGGGGTGATCTGAACCACGTATCTGTCTCTGATGCGCAATTTTACCTCGCTGGTGTCCGCGACCATTTTAACCACGTCCCTGTAGCTGCACTTATCCACTGCCTGCGCCACGAGCGTCTGGAACCTGGAGCGGATCTTGCGCGCGGACAGGTATCCAGAAGCCGTGATGAACTCGACCCAGAGGGACATGCTTCTCTTCCGCCCGTCGCTTAGCTTGAGCACGGCGCAGCCCGGCAGAGAGCCGTCGTCCACGAAGTTAAAGACCCCCATCTGGTTCAGATACAGGACCACCTCGAATTCTGTCGGGGAGATGACCTCGAGCCCTTCGAAGCGGTTATCCATTTCGTTTAAGGAGCTGATAAAGCGGGGCTCCTGGACCTCCACCTCCTTCAGGACATCCGAGACCACCTTGCACACCTCCCGGATGGTCTTGGAGATGGCCGCCTTCCGAGACTGGCATTTCTCGTTGTAGTATTTATTGAGATGATACACCAGCTTGGCCTGGGCGGCGATCATATTTGGACAGAGATCCGGGTTGTACACCGGAGTCTCGCAGTAACCCGAGGGATCCAACGCGGCTGTTTGTACAGGAGCCAATTTTAGAGAAGAAAGTGGACTATTTAGAGGAAAAAAGGGGGATTCTGAAATAAAAAAATTGCTTTTTATTTGTGCGTGGAGCACATGCACAAAGTCGGGCAGTTAAATCATCAGCTTCTGTTTTCAATTGCGACCCCAAAAAAAGTCAAACCCCTTGCAAGCCAGCAATTAAAAGTCCATACGCACGGATCAGTAGTTCAGCAAACCTCTTGTATCTACTCGCGGTGTCTTTTCTCTGTTTGCAACAAGGGTTAGAAAGTGCAGTGTGCTCTTAAGTGTGTGTCCTAGCTGTGTTGGTGTGTTTAAGACTCCGAACTCACTCCTGTGAAATTATAAAGGGAGGGTTTGAGAGCAGCTCGACCAATCACGGCTCGACTCGTCACTGCCTTCAGTTTATTGACGGCAAATTAATCCTCCGCTTTTATACACAACCAAATCTTCTGGTGGAAACACACCTACACTTTGGAGGGAGAAGATACAGGTTTATTCGCGATATATGCGGGCTTTCCCCTGCTATTCTTATTAGATACAGTCTACGCTTTTTCTATTTAGCAGAAAAAAATAGATGAGAATAGAATACTTAGGATCGATAATTTGATAGCCTTTACACTTTCAAGGGTTTCGTTTTGATGGTCGCTCTGGATTTGTAGGCTATTGCAATTTGACGAAAATGTAATTTGTATTTTTTATTTACTCTTTTGACATGCAAAATGTTTTTCGTTGACCTGTTAATTCGATTTTTATTTTGGTGTTGTAGTATTGTTTAACGCGATTATATTTTCAATGTTTAAATGTCTACGTTTGGGATCATTGCGTTATTTTATAATAATATTGTTATTAAAATTCGCTTTTAATATTAGCCTATACTAATAGAGATATCGTTTTAATTATTTTGCGTTGTAAATATGGTATAATGGGAGACTAAACATGACACGTCTCAATACCGAACGTCTTTTCTTTCATTTTAAGTATCTAGCCTAATAATTCGTGTTAATTATTTTCTTACTGGAAGGCGAATGAAGCTTTAGGTTCATATACCTTAGTCGTGTCGTCGTCTTACTATGTATATTAAAAAGGCTAGGATAAGTTTCTGTGAAGTTCATTGTTAAATGAAGTTGAAGGCCTTTATAGTTTAAAGGCGTTTTAAACTATAAAGGAAAGTTTGCCGCGTTTTGTGTCTAATTGGTTATTTTCATTTTTAATTATTTGAAAAACGTTTTTTTAAAGTTTTATAGTTGCATAAAATTTCAGAACAGTGTAGAATATGTAGGCTAAAAGGAGAAGCGTCTTTTTAATCTGTTTAATTAGTCTTTCTAGAATGCTTTTGTTTGTTCGATATAAAGACAAATATTAAGCTTTACATCCTAACTTCTATTGTTGTTTTTAAATAACTGATAGAATAAATATGTTCTGTTCTTGTTCAGTGTCTAAATCAGCAGTCACAGTTCGTTTTAATAGCCTGCAAATTTTAGGAGCGTTCTGTCAAAATCTCATGTTTTATAAGGTGCCTGTATTTAGTTATTTTAACCTTTATTTCATATTGTTGTTTCGGCAAATGAAACTTTAAAAAAAATGCCGCTGTAAACGCCTGGACATATTTGAACGATTTGAGATAAAACTTCCTCAAAGTCAGATCACGATGTCGGGAAAAACCTTGTGTATCATTGCGCGAAATGCTCGTAGACTTTTCTCGCTATATTATACATAAAATCAAACAACAAAACAACATGACCTCGTGTTTACACGTTTCGTGCCCTTTCTAAATCCCCACCATCACGGCGCTTATTGCACTCACTACGAGTAAAACAAATCTTCAAAAATAAATAAATGTAGACTATGATATATATTTATACGCATGTTGCAAGCAGAGCAGATTGTTATAGGTCACTGTACTGAGGCATCACAGCCTGTTGGCTCCAGCCCTCACTGTAGTCACTGCTTGGCTCCTTCTGCTTGGATGATTTTGCCAACCATAATTAATAGAGCTCTGCTGTTTGCAGGCAAAGATCACTCTTAACAGTTCGCCTTCGCCTCTGTCATGAAAGCAAGGTGAATGATGTTTGGGCCTTTGGCAGGGATAATATGTAACACTATATTAGAAGCAAACATTTATTATTTTAAAGCATGTATTCAATTATCATGTATGTTTAATTGATCAGATATTAATTTCATTCTGGACTGCTGCGCATGCATTAGGTGTGTGTCTGTGAGGGAGGGGGGGGTGATCTCACAAAAGAAAGGGAGGAAAATACTTTTTATACTGACAATTTCTTACATTCAGATTATTATTATAATTTTTTCCTTCTTTTGCTATCTGTTTAACCCTGCTTCCACCTCAACCACCTCTCTCTCTCTCTCTCTCTCTCTCTCTCTCTCTCACACACACACACACACACACACACACACACATAACATGGCAGGTACCCAACCATATCAGATCAGACGGTCTTCCTCCCTTCTCTGGTTCATGCTCTGATGCGTTCAGCTTTTGTATGTCTGAATCAGTTGCTTGTCTATTGTTTGCCAGTGTGTTACAGTAAAAACCAGTGCACTGTTATAGTACCTGGCATAATTGAATCACGGATTAGCTCCTGTTAATATTTTAACACTCTCACACACAACAATAAAAACTGGTCTATTGCAAATGAAATGTGTACTTTACGAAACGGAACCCAAGTCGGTGTTTATCAATATTTCCATTGCAGCGTTTTATGACATTGTTATACATAATTGTCCAGGATCAGATCCAGGAAGTGTTATAAACAAAACATTAAGGGAAGCTAGTCAGTATTGGAAACTTTAATGCTGCATCTTAAATCATTCAAATACAAAACCATTCAATACTGTATATGTGACTCAAGTGTCCCGTTAAGTGTGACCTGGAGGCACTTCAAATCCCCCTTGACCTCGAACCTTTTTTCCTCTCACGCACTCTGCGTCTGCACAACATTGCGATCTGTGTGTCTTCATGACATAACACGCTATTCACAGGCTTTGCTGTGATATATGAGGATGTGACAACAGTATGGCTGCTATTTCTGACCCAGCGAATAGGATGCCTGATTGTGTAAATCAATACAATGACTCCGGCTTCCACCCTTTTTTGGACGAGCATATGACCCAGGAAACGTTTAGCTTGTTGAAGGCCTCTTTGTTCTGGAGTTTCCTCGCCAATGATCTCTTCATTTTTCTCTCTCTCCCTCTCGTCTCATTCTGAAGAGCGATTCTCCTGTCAAAATGGTCAGGCGTGCTGATAAAGGCCCTTGTCAAACACATGTACCACGTTTAACTGTCACACAGAAGTATTGTTTTTTTTTTTTAACAAATTGACGATTAAATCATCTTTCATTTTTTTATTTTGCAGTTTGTTAAATTTCATTATTTTCAAAATATAATATTAAATAATCTATTTTTTTTAGATATTTTATTTTTTATTGTTTTATTCATTTTTAAATGTTAATATTTTTTTTATTTTAAAAATATTACAGGGTTTTCTTGTTTTATGTGTGTAGAAGAAGATTGTAATATTCATGAATTACATTGCAGACAGTGATGCAGTTTTTGCATCACTGTATTTAATTAGAACCCCTCATTAATAATCTAACATACAAAAAAAAAAAAAGAAAGAAAGAAAGAGAAACATCATACGGGGCAACATTAGATAGCACTTCTATGTAGCTAGAACATAGTATGCCAATATTATTAGTACCAAGAGAGTTATTTGCAGATTTGAATATATCAAGAGCTTTAGAGAGTCCTAATTGAAGTTAATAGTCGTTCTCCACACTGATATTAATAATCCTATTATTCATTGACAAAAGGAGTCAGCTCAGCTTTATTTCATCATCGTTCACAGACAGTTCTTTACACTGATGCCATCATCATTTTGCGACAGCAGAAAAGAAAAAAAAAAAGAATAGCAAAAATGGATCTGTGCCAAAAGGCGTCGCTAGGTCAAAGCACAGCTTATCGAGTGCACTTAATGGAGTGGAGAAGTCAAATATAAATCATATTAAAGGCCCTGCCATTTAAGGCAAGCAATATTAGCATGGAGCTCGGCGCTGGTGGGGATTGCATTATACAAGATGGACACTTATTATGACATATCCCTTTCAGCTTCCTGCAAATGGATATCAAAATTGTCATTGAGTTTTCTTCCGAAGCGAATTCGGTTATTCCAGGCAATATGGCCACACTGCAGGGCTCCCAGTTAATTTTCTTTTGCCTATCGGCTGTCAGCCCCCTACCTCTCACGCTTTGAATTCTCTCCCTCCATTTGTTTTATTTTCCATGCTGTATTAGAAGCCTCCTCTCGGGGGGAGTTTGGGAGAAGAGGACACAACCCACCCAGTAAAATGCAGAATTGTTTTGGTATAGCGGACTAGATAGGCTAAAGCGAAACAGTAATCATCAAGTGCAAGTGAGAAAGAGGAACGTTGGAAAATTAATCACTTTTTTGAGCTTTGCCATCACCCTTTCTCTCCCCCTACAGCAATATGCGTTGCTTGTCAGCTTCTCTGATTAATGACGTGCATTTATTTGCATAGATTTAGCATTGATTTCATTAGTTTATTCAAAAAAGGACCTTTTGATTTTAATGTCCTTTAATCCGAAATTTTTTATGCATTAAAATATTTTTTTGAGGCGTGTTCACTTTAAAGCTCACGAGATGTTGTGCATTCATAAAATCAGCAAATTAAAGGGTTCGTTCGCCCAAAAATGAAAACTGTGTCATTTATTACTCTGTCTTTTTGAAATCTGTATGACTTACTTTATTCTGTGGAATAGATTTTTTGAAAAAAAAAAAATTTATTTTGCATATTTCCTCATCAGTACAATGATAGTCCTGTGTAGTTTTGGACCCCATTGACTTAAAATATGTTTGAAATGTCAACAGTTTGAATACGTGTTGTAAGAATTTTTACGAGCTTTCCTTTTAAATTTCTATAAACTGTTTATATTTTTTGAAAGTTTCCCATTAAGCATCATTTAAATTGTATATTAAGCAAACAAATCCCAAAAAGGAAAGTCTAAACAAGTCTGACCTACTTTATTCTGTGGACCACAAAAGAAGATATTTTGAAAAATGTATTTGTGCACCTTTTCCGCCTCCATACAATGAAAGTCGTGTGGTGTTTTGGACCCATTCATTTTCATTGTTAAAAAAAAAAATCCTTAAAATAAATACATTTTTTTGATTCTGCAGAAGAAAGCAGGCCATATATGTTTGAAATATCATAAAGATAAATATTTTCATAGAACTTTCCCTTAAATTTTTGTACACTGTTTAAACTTTTGAAAGTTTCCCATGAAGCATTATTTAAATTTGCATTCAGCAAACCAATCCCAAAAATGAATGTTTTTTTTTTTTTTTTTAAACCTGTATGACTTACTTTTATCTGTAAACCACAAAATATTTTGAGAAATGTATTTGTTTGCCTTTCCGCCTCCATACAACGAAAGTTCCATGTTGTTTTGAACCCCAACTTTCATTGTTATTTAAAAAGTCCTTCAAAAATATCGTTTGATTCTGCAGAAGAAAGTAGTTTGAAAGTTTGAAATGTCACGAGGTTGAATAATAAATGATGTCAGAATTTCCATGTAAATATCTTAGTGCTGTCAAATGAATAATCGTGATAAATCGCATCCAAAGGAAAAGTTTTTGTTTACATAATATATATATATATATATATGTATATTTATTATGTACATGTAATGCACACACATGCATGTATACAGTATATCTGAAAAATGTTACGTTTATTTATTAAATATATTTATGTGTTATATAAATTAT
>JAUCNO010000191.1:2071396-2086923 GCA_032353835.1 Enteromius viviparus
TCAAAAAGGTCTTTTGCTCGCTGGATTCGCAAGATGACTGGCACATCCAGCCTTTATAAAGGCTACCAGCCCGCGGGATCCACTGACAGCCACCCAGATAAAACGCTGTCAGACGAGATAGCAGGAAAGCAGGAACTCTTGAAAGCAGGACTCTTCCTCGTATCGGTCTACAAACTCGCAGAGGGGGTCTCCTGAAATAGCCCAGAACGGCTTCGGCTCTGAAGCGAAAGTTTGTATGTGCACTCTGCTCGTGCCCTCTTATAGTCACACAGTGATGAGTGCAATCAAGTGCACACCAATATTCATTGGCCGTTTGTATAAAGCTCAAAGGCATTTGCTCTCTCTGCCGAGTTCCCATATGTTTTAAACTTTAAATGTTTCGACACTAATTGGTCATTGTTTTATATCTTGATTTAGTCTAGTCATTTTACAGTTTTACATGTTCATTCATTCTTTCTCTCTATCATTTGTCCACAAATCTTTCCTCTAGTGTTTGTGATTATTGTTGAGATTGCAGTGTTTGCTGCTCCTTCTTTGATTCTTCTTCAGATCATCTGTGCAAGAAGAGCTGGTGAGTTTTGAACATCAAATAATGTGATCATTGCTAAAAATCTTCAATCATGGTTAGACTTACATATTCTTTTATTTGTTCATTTGTTTTTGTTTGTTTTTTAAGAAAGAAGAAAAACTTGGACCACCCAGAGAAAACTGTAATATTAGAAAAATAGCAACAAGATAATTTTTTATATGGATTATATAGATGTTCTTATTTAGGCCTTGTATGTTTTTAATAGAATGATTTGTAAAATGTATTAATGAGTTTCCCCCACCTTTTTTCTACCTGTTTGTACCTGTCCGTGGCCTTTCCATCTGTGTATTTATGTTTTTGCTTAATTTATGACTTCCACACTTGTCTTAATTTTATCATTCAGTTTCAAAAGCTAAACATAAAGTTCACATTTAACTTGTGAAATTAATTTTACAAACACTTAGCTTTTGACTAAAAATGCTTGTTTTGCTTGGTTATGACACATTTCACATGTTTAAATAAAATTTCTTACAAATTTTTACATGAATGATGACCACTCACAAACATTACAACAATGTTGTTTAATAATTCCTAAATCCTAATTGATTTCTAATAAAACCATCCAGAGGCAGGTGCAACATTACACTGTTTCCTGGTGAGAGAAGAGTAGCATTGTCTCTCTGTGCACTCTCGAACTACATTTACGTCTAAATTTAAGATTTACGTATTTTAATTACAGTTTTAACATTTTACATTTTCGTGTTGCACATAACACAACATCAGGGCCGTGCAGAGTCGTTTAACAGTGCAAGATTTGGAAAAATTGGACAAAAGATATTTGAAAAGACATTTAAAATCTTATCCGAGAAAACAGAATTAAGGACATTCGCGGGGGTAGCAGGCAAGCCGTAAAAAGACAATACACACACTCTGTTCACAGATGGCCAGAGGCTAATCTGGAATCTCCATTGAGGTGACCGCCTCATTGTCTTTTGCACCTTCATTTACGACACCCTCCTACCCCCCCTTCACAGAAGAACTGCAGGAGTGTACTAGGAAAAGTCATCCAAAAAATGTCATACTTTGTGAAAGTATAGCTTTTTAGTTTTCATGCCTTGAATCAAACAAATGGGAAAATTGGTCTTGGTTTCACAGTAGTCATGTATATTGTTAAGAAAGTTTTGTAAACTTTTTTGAGTTAACAGATGGCAATCTAAACAGATGCAAACCTTACAGCCACGAGAACCGAAGGCTTGAGTATTTACGGCCGATCAGGAAGATTTGTTTGAAGGTTTGGGGGTGGGCGTTTTGGTCTGGACATATATAAGGGAGGAACTTGTAACAGGACTTTAGGATTTCTCTGCTTAACAGAATCCTCCACGTGGAAACACGAAAGAGCCCTGGAAAACTTCCAGGCCTCTTCCGTGTGATTAACATGTTCTTCTGAACAGGTGTGCATTATTTCTAATAGAATTGAATTGGCTTAAATATGATTTGTTTTAATTGGAACCGGATGAAATTCTAATTTCTCAAATTATGTAATGATTAGTGTATGCATTCTCTTAAATGGAAACTAAATGTTTAAATTATGTAATTAATTTAATACTATGGTTTGACCTATTAAAGTGATGCATTCTTTTAAAATAAGGACTGAATTGAATTTCATACAGTTTAAATTATGTAATTGGGTTTAATATTCTATCTGAATTATCAAAGTTGTGAATTCTGTTAAATTAGAATTGAATTGGATTTTACATTGTTTTAATTATGTCAATTGGTTTTAATCATACCTGATGAATAAATGTTATTTGATTCATTTTTGATTGTTGAAATCTTTTACTTCAAGTAGGGTGGTAAGGAACGGGGTAATAGGAAAATGAACAAGTTAAAAGAATCAGATCTCTAAATTAAAACAACTCAATTCAAAACCAGCAATCAAACCGAAGTTTAATATTGCAATCTAAATGTAATAATTATTTAAAATTGGAGTCAGATTAAAACAAGCTAACCTCAAAGGTAAAAGTAAGATTAAATGTAAAACTTAAGAATCAAACTTGTAACTCTGTAACTTAAGAACCAAAGTTAGAAAATTTTCTAGGAGTCTTTTCCCTTAGTTTCGGAAGATGAGACACGCTGCATTCCGGCCAAAATGGGCGGTTCCTTACAACTGCCGCGAGGAGCATTAGGTATACCATGTCCGGGAGGGCCAGTAAGGCGCTACCACCAGAACTTGCTCCTCGTCCTCCCTGATCTTGCACAGAGTCTGTGCAAGGAGGCTCACTTGGGAAAAGGCGTACTTGGGCCCCGGAGGCCAGCTGTGTGCCAGTGCATCCCTGGCGAGGGGCGCCTCGTCCAGAAAATAGTACAGGCGACAGTGGGTCGACTCGGGGGATCTCTGCTTCGCCGAAGTGACTCCTGATCAGCTAAACCGTCTGGGGGTGAAGTCGGCATTCTCCGGGGTGGGTGGACTGCCGTGGAACCTGGTCAGCTGCACGGTTGAGTATCCCCGGAATATAAACAGCGTGCAGCGATTTCAGCCGCGTGTGACTCCACAGAAGCAGATGGCGGGCGAGTTGCAACATGTGGTGGGAGTGTAGACCACCCTGACGGTTGAGGTACGCAACGGCTGGAGTGTTATCAGTCCGGACGAGCACGTGCTTGTGGTGCAAAATCGGTCAAAGGGGACAAAGGACCAGAAGCATGGCCAGCAACTCGAGGCAATTGATATGCCACAGTCGTCGAACACCTGTCCAGGTGCCCGAGGCTGACTGCCCGTTGCACACAGCACCCCAACCCGTGGTGGAAGCATCCGTGTGTACCACGATGTGCCTGGACACTTGTCCTAACGGTACTCAAGCCCGTAGGAAGGCAAGGTCTGACCACGGGCTGAATAAGCGGCGACACTCTGGGAAAACGCCAATCCGGAGAGTACCGCGGTACCATGCCCATCTCGGGACTCGGTCGTGTAACCAACGCTGAAGCGGTCTCATATGGAGAAGCCATTGTGTCAGCACAGGGACCTGATGCTACAGCACCTCAGCCAGCTGGGTCTTCAGGTTAACCGAGAGAAGAGCAAACTCTGTCCAGTGCAGAGGATCTCTTATCTCGACATGGAGCTGGATTTGGTCGCAATGAGTGCTCACCTCACGGGGAGTGTGCGAAGGCTATGCTGAACTGCTTAGTTACGTTCAGGCACAAAACAGTGGTCCCTTTCAAATCTTTTCAGAGGCTCCTGGGGCATATGGCAGCCGCAGTCGCAGTTACGCCGCTGGGGCTTCTCCATTTGAGACCGCTTAAGCAGTCCCGAGTCCCGAGATGGGCACGCAGACAGCCCCTGTCCCGCACCAGCGAGGGCTTCGCTGCCCGACGTATTGGTCGAAGGCGCACGTGGCACCTCCAACCTGATCGCCTCGGCGGCTCGGAGGAG
The DNA here is from genome assembly GCA_032353835.1 of Enteromius viviparus. NCBI lineage: Eukaryota > Metazoa > Chordata > Actinopteri > Cypriniformes > Cyprinidae > Enteromius > Enteromius viviparus. The sequence continues at coordinate 2,075,353 of JAUCNO010000191.1, forward strand.
CATAGCCGAGAGCTCAGCGTCCACCTGGGATGTTCCAAAGGAGACACTCAGCCCGGTGGCATTCGGGGAAGCGCACTGCTTTGGAAGCACCACCACAGGACTACAGGGTGCGGCAGAAATTCACGGGACTTTTACACCCACAGGAACATTCTGCACAGTCACCGTGTGATCCCCCAGAGGCGCCCCCCCACAGCCGCCGAAAAGCCAGCGCGGCTCTCCGTCTCACCGCAGGGAGGACGTGAGGGGAGCCATCTCGAGTGGGAGGCGCAAACGAAGTGTAGCGATGGTCATGCGATTATGTGATTATTGCACGCCAATATTCATTTGCCTTTTCCAAATGACTCTAAGACGATTTGTCTCTTAAGCGTGATCCCAAATGTAAAGTCGAAATAGGGCTGGGTGATAAAACGATAACGATATATATCGCATGCGCATTGCAAAAGGTCCTTACTGGAATTAATTCAACTGTTTCGAGTCTTTGGTTTTGAGTCGTTCGTTCATAACGTGACGTGACAGCACCAAATGTCTATCAAATTCAGTCAGAGACAGAAAAAGAATTGATTAGGTCATCTATTGAGTCGTTCGTTCATCACATGATAGCTCCATAAGCCAAAAGAATCAGATCAGCGTGCGTGTACGTATCTACTAGGATTACTAGTGTTAAGTAAAAAACATTTTATTTATACTTTTTTAAAAATGAACGAGATGTCTCGAAAAAGATTTGTTCATTTTGCTGAACGAGACTCAAGTGAACGAGTCTGTATGATGATCCGAACTTCCCATCAACAGAAAACAGAGGGATCGAAGCTAGTTTGGTTGCATTAACAAAGGCTAGTAACCTAGCAATGTAGGGAGTGATGTAAATAAAAGAGGAAAAGTCAACTCGCCAGTATGGCCGTTTCTGGATATTGTAAGTATGCCCGTAGTCAGACCAATGTCATCTGCAAATTATGCAAAACCGTCATCCCCGCCATAACTGTATACCACCACGAATCCACGAACTTGATGCACCACCTTAGCCGTGCTCACCTTTAAGAACACACGCATTCATCCAACAACATCTAGCTGCAGCAGCGCACAAGCAGCAGACCACCATGGAGAGAGAGGTGCTCTGCATCAGTTCCTTATGAAAAAGAATCTAAACGTTACAAAGATATAACGGAGGCAGTGTAATTATGTTTACTTTTTAATTATCTGAGTTTTCTGTGGTTGCTGACATTTCTGTCTTAATCACCGAGGGGAGTGTGATCAGAGGAAAGTTAAGTTTAAAATAAAAATGTTTAAATGTAATATATTTTTCTCCTGCTCTATTTTTTAAATGGGTCATAACAACATCAATAATTATCGATATCGACCGATATGGAAGACTGATATCGTGATACAGTTTTCAGCCATATCGCCCAGCCCTATTTGTAACAGAATTTAACTACTAATTTTAGATAATGTATTCAGACTACTTTTTAGATTACTTTTTAGACAAGCTTGTATACTTGCCATAAAATGCACCATATTAATATAAAATATGTTCATACATTGCCTTAAACATTAACTTAAACCATTATTTAAATGCTAAAAATATAAAAATGCAATTTGTTTATTCAATGTGACCATTAAGCAACATCAACTGTAAACATGTGAATGTGTTGTTAAAGTATTGAAATATTAACTGCACTGTAAAAACACAAACGTAATATTTACAGTAAAAAAATGGCTGCTGTTTTTGGCGGTATAAAACCGTGAAAAATACGGTAACAATATTTTTTGTTTTGCGATTTTATGTTAAACATAATTTCTAGTAATGGACCATAATAACTGATATAATGCTAATATGCCAACCTGCTAAAGTAGTGAAATCTAGTTTGTACCTTTGAAATACACACAAGTCACATGATGAACCAAAGCCCATCACAAGCAGCTTTTAAATATGAACGTATAGAGAAGGTGCACAGAGTCATTCACAAAATCACTAAACACCATTATGGTGACATTAAGTTGAAATGTGCAATAAACATTAATTTAACAATATTACATGTAACATGCAACCCTAATAAACATAACTGATAAGAAAAATTTAGGGAGGAAAATAGTTATTTCAAAGAAAAACATCAAATTCAAACTAAATTTAAAATGTAATGCAGGGAATTCTGGGAATATCAGTTTACAGTGTTTCTCTGTAAATTTTTTACAGGAATTTACCATCAACCATTTAACAGGTTTTTACCGTACTTTTTTTTTTGTTTTTTACCGTTAAAATCACTGTCATTTTTTACAGTGTTCCTCAGAAATAGTAACTTGCATAATAATTTATTTAATAAATGGTGTAGTTGCATGAAAAGGGTTATTTACATTACATTTCTGAATATAGTTAAAGCTAAATGCCATTATGCCAAGTAGACATTTTCGAGAAATGTAAAAGATAAAAAAAGAAGAATTAAGGACAATCAATAAATTATGAATTGTGTGAATATGTAATTCTTGAAAAGTAATCTGTAATTAAATTTTTTTAAATACCCAGGTTACATAATCCAGATTGCATGTAATTACTACTCATCTCTATCTACACTCAATAGTTGCTTGTTGAAAGTTTGATTTCAAAATTATTGCCCTTAGTAGAGAATTTGTCCTCCCTTAGCAGCAATAACAGCTCTGGAAAGGTTTTCCACTGTATGTTACAAACATTTCTGCAGGGACTTGCTCCCTTTGACAAGCATAAGTGAGGTCAGCTGCTAAAAACCCATCAAAAGGTGTTCAGAGGGATTCAGGTCTGGTCTTCGTCCAGGTTAGGCTTATACTAATCATCTGTGTGTGGACCTCGCTTTGTGACAAGCGCATTTCGATGGTAGAAATAGAAAAGGTATGTCCAGTTCTACAGAAAAAGGTAAGCTTCTAGCATAACCTGTTCTTTGGTAGGGATCTCCGTTTAATTTTTTGGTTGAGTAGTTTGTCTCTTTCAGTTCCACCTTCTTGTTTTTGGATGTGGAAAGCGTAGTGCTTTGTTTGCGACTTCTCTGTCAGGCTGAAGAGAGGCTATTCATCAGGCCAGCACGATTCCAGTCATCTTAAGCATGATGAGTCTCTTAAGAAGGGCCATTAGTGTGGGCTCAGCAAATGGACCCCAAAGAAAATTACACTCCGTCTTTTTAAAAAGCCCTTAACACATACCCTCTCAAGCTGTTTATCTAGATTAGTGTTAGCTGCATGTGTACATATGTGCCTGCAGGGACATTTATAGGCTTCATTGTTTCCTTTTGTAGCCATTTTGGTTTTTGATGAGCTTCACATTCCCCTGCTAAACCATTATTTAATAAAAATCAAAATGGCTCGACCGCATCAAGATCTCACCACCGCCAGCATATCTGTTTTCATGGCACGCACAACCTCAAGAGTACGCCTGAAATACAGCTGATAATCTGAAGGAATTTTAAATTTTGCTTATTTTCACTCCTTAAAGCACATGTCACAAATAGAAGAGATCAGATGGGAAATACAGCCTTTGATGTGTGTGTGTGTGTTTTCCTTTCAGAGTGTTTTTTATCTTTTAAAAGAATCTACAGAAACTTCTGGTAAACCGTTTGAGATATAGATAGATTAATTGTGTAGTCACGCCTTAGTTTTATAGTTTATTAATGGGGTTTTGAAAGAGATCAGTATTATTTCCCACCTATATTACATTTTTTTAATAAATCAAATGTACAATAAATTATATAAAATTATTTTCACCTTTGTTTCAGTTGCCCGACTTTAAAGGGTGTTCAGCAATTTTTAAGTGAAATTCCAAATTATACCAAGGCATTTTTTATAGTTACTTTGTTGACTTAAATATTAAGTCAACAAGTTTTTCAAGTAAAAATATATGTAAATTTTAAAATGCAATATATATATATACACTATATATATGCTGTATATATATATATATATATATGTATTTTTTTTTTCATAAAAACATGTTATATGTATATAGTAAATATATTTATATATAATATGAATTAAATTAATATATACTTTATGTGTGTGTATTTATATAAATATACACAGAACACATAAATTATGCAAACATAAATTAACACAAATATTTCATGCATCATTTGAATACAGCAGGAACACAACTTTGGTATATTTGATTACGAACACATGTTGACAAAAAAACGCCAAAATTAGTTTCTGTGTGATGTAAATAGAGGTTGAAAGGGCAGCAGCAGCTTTGAGGAAGAACTATTTACGTATGAACTTGGCAGCGACAAGGCTAGGTGAGGGCACACACACACACACACACACACACACACATTCAAACACACAGTGGACAGGATGGAGTACACCTTGTCATCCTGTGCTATTTCTCGTGAAGCCAGTAGCCAACAGCAGCCAGCGGTAAACAGTCCAGACCCCCACCTGTTCAGAAACAGACCCTTTGGTAAAGACTGTCACATACTGTACTGGTCTTTCCTCTCTACAGTGCCACAGCATGTCTGCTTTCAAACTTAGCTGCCCCTTACAGCAGACACACTGTACCTTGCTTGCAGTAAAGACTTTTTATAAGCTACAAAAGTCACTCAGTCTTTTCGTAATGTGTCTTTTACTGCCAATGAGTGGCAGTGATTGTTTTAAAAGTCTCTTTAAAGGTTAAACCCACCCACAAATAAAAATCACCATCAGTTCACCCATGACATTTCACAGTTCTCATACATAACTGATCACAGTGTAATAAGCGATTGAGATTTGAGAGCTGGTCAAGATAGGTCAAATGGCTTCAGAAAACATAAATATATCACATGACAAAAGTTCACAGTACATTTACATGCAGTTTGAAAGTTTGATGATGATATAGGAAGAATTAAAATATTTATGAACGCATATTTATTAACAATGTATAGACTCTACTTAAACACACCATTCTGAGGGTTGTTACATGTGTGTAGCTACAGAAATATTACACCTGTGGATACTATGTAGCAATGTGTACTTACACTGTGATTACATACTAGATACACATCTAGTTACTATGAAAGTACACAGTTATTAGGGACAATTAATATAAAGTGGGACCTTTATTTTCAGTGTAAGTATAACTCATACTAAAATGCTTACATTTGAGGTTTTTGATGTTTTACAATGTTATGTACTTTAATTTCGATTTAAGTGTTTTATTATTTGAAACATTTTAAAAACATTTAATAACATGTAAATCATTTTTACATTTAGGTTACAACAACATTTAGGTTAATAAACAGTGACAAAATTATCATTTCGGGTGCACTGTTCCTTTAAATGTTTTTTCATGCAGGTAAAATGACTATTAGACTGCAGGTTTGAACCTTTTTTTCTCATATATACATTTCTCTCACACACCATAGGGAGTAGTCACCATTCTTGAGATGAGACAAGTGCTCTCACTTTATGGACACATTTCCCCCTCTCTCATTCCTCACACACGCGCACACACACACACGCATGCACGTTCAGTCCCAGCAGTGGAAGCCTATTAGACAAATCTGCAGAGAGCCCAGCAGAGGTGCTATGATGGCAGGTTGTCAGTGCGACAGACGACCGGCTTTATAAACATATCAGTCATGCTGGCTGTTCTATCCCCGGCCAGACTCAGCACACATTTGACACGGAGAGGGATTGCACTCATCTCTCGAGGGGCTGTGTGAAAAATTGTGTCCGGTTTAAAAATGACAGATCTTTTTGATGTATTCAACCCTTGTCATAGCGCTCCATTCGGCGGGCAGTTCGGGGTGTCCTTTGAAGAATAGGGATGGTGAAAAAGATTTGGCTTGGATGTCATGCTCAATAATAGCTGATAATGTCAACAAAACGAGAAGAATTGTGGGGCCAGTCATCGATAGGGGTCTAGTGTTTACATACAGAATCCAAACTGCATCGACAACATAACAATTGCATCATTCCGAAATCCCACTGATGCAATAGATATGTTAAAATGCATCTGTTAGGAAGCTTTTCCAACCCTAACAGCTGCATATACAGCAGACACAAGCATCCGAACGTTAGGTAGCTGTGTGTGCGCTGACAGGCCGGGAGCAGTGAGGTAAAAGCCTGGAGCCCTGTTTCTGCTCGGCTTCTGCTGGTGTGATTAGACTGGGGCAGAAGCCTCCAGCTGGCAGGCCTGTCTGGGACCTGGGGCCGCTCGTCCCTGACACTCGTCACCATTGTGACACCTCTGACAGGCAGCGGACAGCCCAGCCAGACAGGTTCATTAAGCCCCATTTTTTACAGCTGGGCCTCCATCCTTCTCTCTCTCTCTTTCTCTCTCTATTTCTCCGCGATGAGAACAAAAAGACGGGGGAGAATAACGACTGCACTTTGTCAAAGACCTCTGTGTCTACAAGGGCACTGGCTTGTTGATGTTTGATGTGCCAGCTCTGTTGTTATGACAAATTTTTTTCTGATGTGACCTATTTTGAGACGCTTTTTCTCCTGCAGTATCTTTTGTAGCTGGCTAACCCTTTGGCCTGCGCTTTGTCACAGGAAGAGACAGGCGAGGGCATGTGTATATGCATATATATTTTAATATAAATAAAAATAGGTCTTGTATTATTTTGTTTTGTTTTTGTTACTTGTTCTGTTTTTCTGTTTCTCTAAAATGATATAAAAGTACCTTTTATTGCAAGCACCTGTCACATTTTGTTTTAAATATAAAACAACTACTTCTTAACAATTGTATTGGTCATAAGTAGTAGTAATCATAGTGTAGAGTAATCATTATTATGTCATTAATTAATGTTATTAATTACTAACCTTACTCATGATAATAACTAAATTGTTGTTGTATAAATACATATCTTTTTATAGCATATAACATTTTTGTTGTTGTGATTATTGTTATTATTTTCATATTTTCATCAATTATTATTGATAATTATTAGTTTTTATTCATATTTATATTACCCATGACCATCAACATCATTATTACATTTATAATTTTTTTTTTTATTAAAACATTTAGAATTTTTGTATAATTAATAATAAACTTTTATTGTTATATATGGTTGTTTTTCTTTGGTGGTGGTTTGTATGGAGAGAGGGTATCTATGGTGGTGGTGGATGGTAATTTTGATATAATCCATTTTTAATTAAGCCCCAGAGACCCGGAATTGACAGGAGGCTCTTCGGTGTCAGCGTTGAAAGTTATTCCAGAGAGAAATGAAGGCCAGTCTGCTTGGTGGAAGCTTTCTGTATCCCTATCCGCTTTAGGTGCTAACCTTTCCCCATTTCCATTCACAGTGACTTTACACAATGTCCCGAACCTTTCCTCACCTCCGCACCTACTCAGAATGGGCTCTTATCTATACGCCACAAGGCGTAGTGTGTAAGTGTGTAAGTCAGTCAGTGTGTGTGCATGTGTCCGTTAAAAGCAGTGGTAGGTGGGAAAGGAGTTTGGCTCATTCTCACTTGTCACGATGAAGCTCTTGATCCAGCATCAGAGGTCCCTTGGGGTATTCCGTGGAGAAACTCACTAATGATCCCCCTCTTGCCCCGGCCCTGTGTTAGTATTGATTATTTACGCCTGCCTTACGCCCGTAGGGACTGTGTTCCAACAGCACAGTGAGAGCGTCGGGCCCACAAGAGAAAGATGTGTCAAAAAATGGAGGAAAGGTGGAAAGACGGGTCTTTGCATCATCAACAGAAAGCAGCACCTTTTTAGAGATACCTCCGTTTGGAGGTAATCAAAGCCTGGCCTGCCGTCACTGGATACCAGCCAGCATTTTTGACGGAAATGGAATGTTTCACAGTGCTTCGTCAAAGTGGCTTCATGGCACGATGATTGGAGTGACAATCAAACTGCAACTACGGAATGTGTTTCCCCAGCAACGATCATAACACGTGTGACAACGAATTGAAAAACAGCCTGGAAAATCTGTTGGATTGCCGTTCGGTTAACTTATCTCTATCTTGTGCGTAGGTGCTGGTCTACTCCGAGGGGCTTCACGGCAAATGGATGTTCAGCGAGATCCGAGCGGTGTTCACCAGACGCTTCCTGCTTCAGAACACAGCGCTGGAGATCTTCATGGCCAACAGAAGTAAAACTGCCTTGTGTTTACCACTTCATGAATACAAAAACAATGGCCACAAGTATCTGGTTGGTTAAAATCAAAGTTCTGCAGGGTAGACCTTTTTTGTTTCTTATTCAACCCCAAAAGATGCAGATTCGTACCTTAAAGGTGCTTATTAATACAAAAATGTTACATAGTAGTACCTTCATAAAAGGTACCGCCCAGGGATAGATTTTGAATGGAGCCAGCTTTAAAATGGATGACTATAGATTTTACAATGAGGTGCAGTTTCTTAAGTTTTGATTAATGTCTAGTTAAACTAGTTAAACTTTATTATAGGGATAATTTCTCACTATTAAATAGTTGCTTATTAGCTTGTGGATTATTAACATATCAGGTATGTAATAGCAGTTATAAAGCAAATAATTTGCATTCCCATTTACATCCCTAATCTTACCCTATACCTAAATTTAACAACTACCCTATAAACTATTAATAAGCATATTTTCCATATACATATTAAGCATAAAAACTATTTTCAATATTAATAACGGGGGGGAAAAAGAAAGAAAGAAAGAAAGAAAGAAAGAAAGAAAGAAAGATAGCATATTAGAATGATTTCTGAAGGATCATGTGACGATGAAGACTGGAATTATGATCCTGAAAATTCTGCTTTGCATCACAGATATAAATTACATTTTAAAATATTTTAAAAATAGAAAACAGTTATTTTAAATCATAATAATATTTCATATTAACTGGATATATGCAGGTTTTGATTACCATTAAATGCTTTTTTCCACAACAATAATTACTGTCTATTTTAGTAAAAGCAGACATTAATTCTAAATATTATTTTGAATATTGTTCATTATTAGCTAATAAAACCTAATGCATCAACTAATCATACCTAGTCTTTAATGGATAACTTCCCCCATCCGAAGTATATTTAGGTCAAAGAAGAGTCTGAATGTGAAATTTGAGTGTGATATCAAAATTCAGCTAAAAAGCTTTTAAACAGTTTACGCCAGAGTCAGTGCTGGCAGATATTTATAGTTCTTTATTCTGCAGCATACACTCTAACAGGTTCCAAAATGGTATTTTTGCAGTGATGCCATAGAAAAATCATTTCATCATTCAATCATCACTGTTCAGTGAACAGCTCCTAAAAAAAATTTTGAAGAACCTTTTTCTGACTATAAAGCACCTTTTTGTATTTAAAAGGTTTCATGGATTTCAAAGGCTTCACAGAACCACGGATACCAATAAAGAACCAATAAAGCTGTCACTTATTGAGATTCTTTTCTTTATATAATAATATATGTTATTCCATAAGAACAAGAATAGTGTGAGACTGAACGATCGCTAAGCAGCTTTTGTTTACCTGTTCTGAAGTCTTTGTACTGTTTGTGGAAATGTTTACTCATATGTGGATGTGCTGTACTGTAGGCCCACGTTTAACATGTGACGTCATTCCCTCCCTCAGCGTCCGTAATGTTTAACTTCCCCGATCAGCCCACGGTGAAGAAGGTGGTCTACAGTCTTCCTTGCGTTGGCGTCGGCACAAGTTACGGTCTTCCACAGGCCAGGCAAGTCTGTTTCTTGTTCCCTGAAACACCTGCACATGGTTGCCATTCAAAATATTGTTCAAAACAATGTTTACTTTGTCTTTATTTTGTTTAAAACTTTAGCATGATGACCACATCAAATGTCAGAAACGATTGATCCTGAATGTACTCCTTTGCTGTGCAACTGTTTGGAATACTTTGAGGTAGAGGTAGTTACTTGCGGCATGGGTGTTTTTGCATGTTTGTCCCAGACTGAACTTACCAAATGATCCCATACTCTGTTTGAAAACCTTCAACTGAAGAAACGTAGAGATGGTAAAGTACTAACTAAAAATATATCAAACCAATGAGATCTACCTATCTATCTATTCATCCATCCATTCATCCATCATCTGTCTGTCAGGATGGATGAATGGATATACAGTCGATAAATAGATTAAAACAGATTAAAACTTGAAAAGCAATAATTAGAGTAAATTATTAAGTATTCAGATTCCCTTAAATTTTTCACCCTTTGTTATATTGCAGTCATTTTCCCCTCATTAATGTACACACAGCACCCCATATTGACAGAAAAACACAGAATTGTTGACATTTTTGCAAACTTATTTAAAAAGAAAAGCTGAAATATCACATGGTCTTAAGTATTCAGACCTCAGTATTTAGTAGAAGCACCCTTTTGATTGAATACAGCTATGAGTCTGTTTGGGAAAGATGCAACAAGTTTTTCACAACTGGATTCGGGGATCCTCTGCCATTCCTCCTTGCAGATTCTCTCCATTTCTGTCAGGTTGGATGGTAAATGTTGGTGGACAATGTTGGTGGTCTCTCTAAAGATGATGATTTGGGTTTAATGCAGGGCTCTGGCTGGGCCATTCAAGAACAGTCACAGAGTTGTTGTGAAGCCACTCCTTCATTATTTTAGCTGTGTGACTCTGCAAAATGTCAAGAATTCCTTGTTGTTCTGTCAATACGGAGTGCTGCGTGTACATTAATGAGGAAAAAAATAACTTGGCTGCAATATAACAAAGAGTGAAAAATTGGAGGGGGTCTGAATACTTTCCGTACCCACCAGATATATAATTATTAATTGTCCATTGCATCAATAAACAGTTACTTTAGCAGATATAATTCAGAAATGATATGACTTATTATGCATTTTAGTATGTCACACTGCCCTGGATTAGTGTGAGTGCATATAATTTGAAAATCTGTCAAGTGATGCTTCATTTTACAGCATTTCTGCTATCATGGCTAATAAGAAGTACTTTTCTGTATTCTTTTGTTTGTAGTCAGAATAAGTGCGAGAAAGGTGCGCATAATTATTAAAAAAACATGTAAGAAGTACAAGTAAAAGAAACATACAAGTCCTACACATGGATGAGAATGCCAGAGAAAGGTCTGATTCAGGCGCTGCACTCTTGTTCTCATATTTTTAGCATGTGTGCTGCGTATACTTCAAGAGCAAAGGCGCATTATGGTCATCTGCAAAGAATCTCTTTTGCTGGAACTGATGCATTCATTACACACCACAGTAAAGAGCGTGACAGCCTTGCGTGTGTAAGCTGGTGTACTCTTTTGTCTTTTTTTGGAAGCTAAATGTTACAATGTCATATTTTGAGTTATAATCCATCTGCGGAACAAGCCAAGTTCACAATAATCAAAGTAAATGAAAGCAAATGTCGAGTTGGACTTGAGCCCTACTTATTGGTACAGTTCTGTGCTTTTTTTTGCAGGAGGATTTCTTTGGCCACCCCTCGTCAGCTCTTCAAGTCCTCTAATATGACTCAGCGCTGGCAGAGACGTGAGATCTCCAACTTTGAGTACCTGATGTTTCTCAATACCATTGCAGGTCAGATCTTATTCGCCCTCCGTCATTGATTTCATAGGATAGCTGTGCAACGATTAATCACATTTTATTTTATTTTATTTTATTTTATTTTATTTTATTTTATTTTATTTTATTTTATTTTATTTTATTTGATTTGATT
>JAUCNO010000191.1:2088670-2103090 GCA_032353835.1 Enteromius viviparus
ATCGCATATAAATATTTGACCTGAGAACAGTGAGAAGTAAGTTTTTTCATATGGGTTTTTAGTATACCATTGAATAATCATTTTTGTTCAACCAAGTCCAACAGACCAATATTGTGCAATGCATTATTTCACATTGAGCCGTATATACTACACACAGAGGTTGTTCACTGACGAGTTGCGCAGAACATGGTCAGCGTGGATTTGTGCAGCTCGTCATTAAACAACGCTGTGTGTAGTATATACGGCTCAATGTGAAATCATGCACCTGATTGCATTTACTACTGATTACATGACGGCTTTACTGACAAAACGCGCGAACATATCGGTCGATCTGGATCGCTGCATCCCTACTTTCAAATACATTCAGAGCATTAGAAATGCTAGTTGGTGCTCCAGTATAATCCGTCTGCCGAAACTCATCTAGTTCCGCGGTGCAAAAATAAATGCGATAAAAAAACATTTTACGCGTTATTTTTGTGTAATTAATTAATCTAAATGAATCTAAATTTTTTCATACTAATGACACATGCACTTTTTTGTGTGGAAAGCCCGCTTGTATTAAGCAACTGTAGGAAGGCGGACGGAAATGTCAACAGCAAAAAGCGCCGTTATAACACAGAAGCACATTCGCGCTGATGTGACCGAGCCCGAGCATTCTTTCTAAATATCTGTCCAAACTATATCCATTCCCTAATATGTAACATGAAATGTTCCCACACACCAGATTTATACGATGTTGGCGCATGCTCCAACTTTTTTTTATTGTTACAGCTGTGGTGTGGACTATTGCTATTCTTTAATATTAAGAATGATTTTAACTATATCTTCATCACAGAACAGTTGTTACACCAAGTGACATTTTAATGGGTGTCTAATGTAAATCATGGTAAAAAAAAAAAAAGGCTTTTGGTTTGTATGCTTTAGAAGAAAATCATTTGCATTACTATCTCCGCTTCTCCTCTATACCTTCATTTGGTTGTCACATTCTCTCTTTCTCATTCACTCATTTGCTTAGGTTTACATCTCACAAGCTCACTGACCTGAAAACAACCACATTCCTGTCTGAGCATATCTACATAACTCTCTCTCTTCCACACCCACTCCTATCCTCATTTCCAAACCATTTCTAAAACTGCAGACTAGAAGACTGTTCTGCTGTTGTTTTGCTGTTTTGTTTTGCTGTCTGTGCCACAAATGGTTGTGGAGACTGTCTTAAGTGGCCAGTTCTTGGTCGGAATACGTTTGTGGAAAAGATAAATTGCTGTTGATTATATTTAACCTTAGCTATAACACTTACCCTTTCTGCAGTAATATCTGTTTAAAATCCTTCTTCCTACAGCATTGTAGTCCCTGAACATGTCAGCGTGGCACCAGGTGGGCAGAGGAAGCCCCCTGGCCTGAGGAAGACAGTGATGTATTGTAATGTATGCTTGTGACATCCACCCTGTGCTGTTTACCAGCTTGAGCTGCCTTCATTAGCAGGAGTTCACAGGCCTTAGGCCGTCCTGACGCATGTCCTTGGCCAACCTGGGGCTCTAACCTCTGAAGGTTCAATGCTGCTGAAACAGAAACGGGGGTTTTAACCTCCCTCCTGAGTCCCTTGCTGTGAAGACCCCTGCCTTTGTTCAATAATGTAGGGTTGTGCAGCCTCGGGGGTGAATGTGCGTAGGAGGGGAGTGTGTGTTATTGTAGATAATGAGGTAGGCGGCTTTTTGGCTTTGTGGTGAATATGCTCTGTTCGGTTCCTCTTCTTTTTCCCCGTAATATTAGCAAACTGTGTGTTCATCCATGCTACAGATTAGCAGCAGGGTTGGGCAAAAATTGGCTTGCTGAAAATTTGGATTAGACACATCCTACATAAAGTTCAATTGGAATTTGAACTGGAATTGCATATGTCTGTCTGTCTGTCTGCATGTCTATTCGGCTATCCGTCTGTCTGCCTGTCTATCTGTCTATCCATCTATTCGTCTATCCATCTATGCATCTGTCAGTCTGTCTGTCTGCCTGCCTGTCTATTCATCTATCCATCTATACGCCTGTCTGTATGCCTGCATGTCAATTCGTCTACCCATCTATCCGTCTGACTGTCTGTCTGCCTGTCTATGAGTCTACCAATCTATCAGTCTTGACTGTCTGTCTGCCTGTCTATGAGTCTACCAATCTATCAGTCTGTCTATCCATCTGTCAGTCTGTCTGTCTGTCTGCCTGTCTATTCCTCTATCCATCTATTTGTCTGACTGTCTATCCATCTATCCGTCTGTCTATCCTTCTGTCTGCCTGTCTATTCTTCTATCCATCTATTCATCTATCTGTCTGCCTATCTATCCGTCTGTCTGCCTGTCTATTCATCTATGCGTCTGTCTGTCTATCCGTCTATCCATCTATCCGTCTGTCTGTCTGCCTGTCTATTTGTCTACCCATCTATCCGTCTGTCTGTCTGCCTGTATATTCGTCTATCCATCTATCCATCTGTCTGTCCATCCATCTGTTTGTCTGTCTGCCTGTCTATTCGTCTATCCATCTATCTGTCTGTCTGCCTGTCTATCCGTCTATCCATCTATCTGTCTATCCATCTATCCGTCTGTCTGTCTGTCTGTCTATTCGTCTATCTGCCTGTCTGCCCGTCTATCCATCTATTCGTCTGTCTGTCTGCCTGTCTAATCGTCTATCCGTCTGTCTGTCTGTCTGCCTGTCTATCCGTCTATCCATCTATGTGTCTTGTCTGTCTACCCATCTATCCGTCTATCAATCTATCCATCTGTCTGTCCATCCGTCTGTCTGTCTGTCTGTCTGTCTGCCTGTCTATTCGTCTATCCATCTATCCGTCTGTCTGTCTGCCTGTCTATTCGTCTATCTGCCTGTCTGCCCGTCTATCCATCTATGTGTCTGTCTGTCTATCCATCTATCCATCTATCCATCTTTATGTCCATCTGCCTGTCTATTCGTCTACCCATCTATCTGTCTGTCTATTCGTCTACCCATCTATCTGTCTGTCTATTCGTCTACCCATCTGTCTGACTGTCTATCTGTCTACCCATCTATCCGTCTATGCATCTGTTTGTCTATCCGTCTGTCTGCCTGTCTGTTTGTCTATCCATTTATCCATCTGTCTGTCCGTCTATCCATCTGTCTGTCTATCCACCTATCTATCCGTCTATCCATTTATCCCTCTGTCTGCCTTTCTATCCATTTATCCGTCTGTCTGTCTGTCTATCCGTCTATCCATCTATCCGTCTGTCTGTCTGTCTATCCGTCTATCCATCTATCCGTCTGTCTGTCTATCTATCCATCTATCTGTCTGTCTGTCTGCCTGTCTATCCGTCTACCCATCTGTCTGTCTATCCATCTATCCATGGGTCTGTATTTCTATCCGTCTGTCTATCCATCTATCTGTCTATCCGTCTGTCTGCTCATCCATCTGTTTCATTCTTTCTGTCTGTTGTTTTATCATTCCATCTTTTTATCTTTATAAATTTTTCTATCCCTTTATTATTTGATCTATCTATTAATCTAGCAATATAAATTTCATTTTAAAAGGTATTTATAATTAAACTATATATAAAAAAATAAAATAAAATTTGCACATCCCTGTTTGTGCAGTAATCTACACTCACCCAAATTTGGGTTTATTGTGTGTATGAACAAACAGTGAGCCTTTACTACATGTATATGCCCTCAATAAACCCAAAAAGCAAATATTGCATTGCAAACATGTCTTGGAAAACATAAGTTGGGCTGCCGGTTCCTCTGAACACACCCTCAAATTCTCACCTGCCATTCTCACACAACTCCCAGAGCCCCAGACACGCAAACCATGCACCGCTGTTCCATGAACCGTGATCACGTGACCTGTCCGGCAGGAAACAGCTGCCAGTCATGCTGGTGAGAATGCCCTGCAGCGGTGTCCTGATGGGCAGCATTGTGGAGAACTGCTGAAATATCCCGCTTGATATGTTCCATAATTCCCCTCTCAACCGCACCTACAATACACACCTAAAGTTACTCCACCAAAAGTGCGTGCATTCAACTGTACAGCGAATAACGAAAAACAGGTCTCTGGGCACCCCGGGGCTAAGACTAGCACATTTTTGCATGGCAGCTACATGGACATGGCAGACAGATTTATTAGAATCTAATGATTATTTCCTTTTTGACGGACAGGTGGCTGATAGAAAAGGGAAGCCGTCTCGCTCGCAGCTATTAATTGGCGCGTGCTAATGCGAAGCCATCATACTCTAGGCCCTCACCGAGCGCACCCACGCCAACTCTCTACTGCGATAGCGCGTTATTCCACTTCTTTTGTGCAGCTTTGACAGGAAATTAGATGAAGTGTCTCTAACGGATCTTTACGAGTGGGCTAGCAAGGTAGAGCGGAAAACTGACAGCAAGCATAATTACCTGAGTTGTGCAAATCTCTTGTTATGAATGTCTGATTGTTCAAGCGAATGTAATTCTAGTTGACTGGACTTGCATTCACACAATTATCTCGCAGAATATGAATCGCCATGTATCAAATATTTCTCATGAGTTGTTTATAATTTTTACACATTAGAACTTGTAATTATAAACATTCAGTTATACACAGTTTTTTCTCTCTAAATGTATGCATTTTTTAATGCATAAATTATAATGCCTAATACGTTTATTATTTATTATACATTGAAAAGATAATACAGATATTGGGAGGCTTTTTAAAAATCCTGAAAGAACTCTTAAGTTAGTTATTCATAATTATCATATAACTTTTACATAAAAATAGTATTTTATTTTTTGTGTGTGTTTGCTGGGCAACGATTAATTGCATCCAAAATAAAAGTTTTTTTTATATAATATAGGTGCTTTAACTGTGTATGTTTATTATGTATAGATAAAGACACACATATCGTATATATTTTGAAAATATTTACATGTATACACGCATATATTTATTTTCTTATAAGTAATATTATATATAAATATATGTAATATATAACCAAGATATTTTTCCTTATTACATACGTGCATGTGTGTGTATTTATGCATACATACAGTACATAAATATATACAGTACACACACATATATTATGTACACAAAAACATTTATTTTGTGTGCGATTAATTGTTGTCCAGCACTATTTTTTAGTTTTGTTTTTAAATATAGAATTTCAGTTTTGTGTTGGGTTGCCAGTTCTCTCTAAATGTATTTATTTATTTATTTACACTCAATGCACTTTCACAATTTTTACAAATGTATATCATTTTAGTTAGTTGGGTTGTCAGTTCTCTTTTTAAATTTATATATGCATGTATGTATGTATGTATGGATGGATTTACTTATGTATTTACAAAATTTTTCTGAATACATTTTTAGTCCTTTATGATGAAACTTAAAATCAAAAGGCATTGGAGAAGACACCCAGCCTTCCAGCAGTTTACCTGCTCACTGCAGAAAAGTGCATTATGGGTAACGCTGAACGGGCTGGCTAAAAACCATGCTGCATTTGCTCTTAGAGATGCCATATCTGTTTTTTCTCTTCTCTGCCACCATTCTCATCTGCTGCCTCTGTGCACGGCAAGTGTTTTTCGGGGCCGCATCTGCTTTGTTTTGACTTGCGGGGAGCTTGATTGCATTAGACCGAAGCTGCACATTGTGCTCTCGCAGGCTGACGAGGCCAGTAAAAACAAGTGCTACTCCTCCTGACAGCACACTGCCGGCACACACATCCTTAATGCAATTTTCTCTGATATATGAAATACAGAATGAGCGTCTCCAGGGGAGGTAGTGCAGATTGCACCAAATGACGGCGCTCTGGTGCGATGCTATGGATAAATGACTGGCTTATCTTTTGAACATGAGAGAGTAGCCCACTGAATGATAATTGTTCTTGAGGCTGTAGTTTGTGTGCAGCAAAATGAGGTAACCCGAGTAGAGGAGGACTTGTTTTAAATGTTGTTTTGTGGTTAGCTGTCATTACATTTCATGAGCTCCACAAAGCAGACCTGTCAGAAGCAGTTTTTTGCTATTTTATACCAGAAGTCTTTTTGACAAAGTTCATTTTAGCTGCTGCCCATACTGCTGGAGCTACATGATTAGAGCGTGGGTAAACTATAATGACAGCGTATTTATAAATTGTCTCATGGTACTTGTTTTAATTTCCGAAAGCACAGGCAACGGTTGCATTCGTAAAGATAAAATGACATACACATCCAGAGCGATTATCTTAAACTTACAGCCTAATGTTAGACTCAAAGCCTGCATTTATATTGTTCCAGCTCATTAGTAGCATAAATCTTTGCATCTTCTTTTAAATAGTATTTAAAATGTGACAGCCGTTATATATAACTTAACCCGGTTGAATGCTTTTCATTTATAGAGAGTGAACAAATGGATGCTTAAAGCTTTTTTTGTGGCATCTTAATCGTATTGTGTCTTATACGGCAAATAGCTTTTTAATTAGCAGCTAATTATCTTATTGAACAGATATTGTCCCTGCACAGGTGTCTCTGAGGGTTTGATTTAATTGGGTCACAAGGGATGTGTTCACATTCCTCATTAAATACTTGAGTAATATGTGTGATGTGTATATGCATTGGCAACCTTTATTTTGTCCCCATATTCATGTGTGTCCTAATTATAATTGATGAATAAAAATTAACACATTTTCAGATATAGTCATAGAGTTAATTAGTTGCTGTTTCTTTAATGTGTGTGTGTGTGTGTGTGTGTGTGTGTGTGTGTGTGTGTGAATGGGTCGAAGACATCAAGGTGTCCGCATCAAAAGTAATTGTATGTCCATAGAAAGCACATTAAACAAGTAAAGTGTCTACTTTTGAGGTTTTAGATCTTTTTTTAATAGTTCTTTTTTTATGTTGAAATTTTGTTGAATTAATGTTACATTGTAATTTAGTGTAACACAAGTTTTATACAAAAATGTAAACAGCATGCTTATTCTGATTTGTAAATATTAAAACATATAAAGGAATAAGACATATACAGTTTACTGTGTTTTAAATTAGTAAAAAAAATTTCCTGAAAAATGGGATAACCTATAGGATTGCAGCAAATAAAAAAAATAAAAAAATTACAACTAATTACTACTTGAGATGAAAGCCTATCAGCCTTTTAATACGTCATAAATGTATTTTTGTTGTAAATATGCCTGACAAAACTGTGGCAAGGAGGACAAGCCAATGCCAGGTCAGATTCACGCTGCTGATACCAAACACACACACACAACTCTGTATAGCTATCTTTGTGAGGACGTACATTGACACAATGCAATCTCTAGCTCCTGACCCTAACCCTACCCATCAAAACTAAGTGCCTTATCTAAACCCTTACCCTAAACCTTCCCTTTACCCGATTATAACCTGACCCCTAAAATCAAGTCTTGACCCTCAAACAGACCTTTAAGGGGCTCCCAGAAAGTGAGGACCAGCCAAAATGTCCTCACTATAATCTAAATATAATCTAAAACTCAAACGGTCCGCACACACACACACATTCACATTCACTCGACGCACTCACACACATGCTTATTCCGCATGTTTAATGGGTTTTTGCACTGTGTGCGCAAAGGTTTATGGATTGAGGGTTTTTTTTTGTTTTGTTTTGTTTGATTTGTTATATTGTTTTTTTCCGCCAAACTCTAAAACTCTTTACATTTATTGGACTCTTTGGATGTTTTGAAGGACTGAACTGAAAGAGAGCAATACCATTGGTTGATTATTTCCATTGGCTGTATTTTTTTTCTCCCCTTACCCAAAATTGTATAAATGATGGGAAATTGAATATTGTAATTCTGTTTTTGAATTTTAAATAACATTCATTCTTTTGATTTGGAAATCTATTTTGATAAACGGGTAAATTCTTATTGCGTGACTGGCTCATTGTGCAATGGTGGCCTAGTTTGTTCTTTTAGCTAATCTAAGGACTAAAATAAATTAATAAAAAAAAGTACACTGTAGATATTTCGACTTGACAAACTTTGTCTTGTCTGCTTTAACTCGGAGGCCGCCACCGCTACAACTGTTCAACAGAATGACATTTTATTGCTCTTATTGCTTTTATTGCATTACTTTTTGCTCAGACAAACAAAAACAAAATTGCAATTAAATTAAACAGAAAACTTTTTTGTGAATATAAATTCATATACATATGAATAAATATTAATTAAGGTTAATTAGTTGCTATTTATGTGTGTGTGTGTATTATATTATATTATAAAAAATATAAAAATAAATAAATAAATAAACAAACCTTTTAATGAGGGAGGTTTTTTTCCCGTCAAATCATGTGCTTTAAATATGTTGGACTTTTGTCCAAGGTGTCTTTTTGGCAAGATCCAGAATTCCCTTTGCAGTCCCAGGAGTTTTTTTTCTTTCTTTTTCCTTCTTTGACATAACATGTTTTGTAAAAGTTGCTCTTTTAAATTCTTTATCGGCTGCCTTCGTCTCACTATTAGCATCTGTTGCGGGGTGTTTCCTTCAGATAGCCTGGGGAACGAGTGTCTGGAAAGCCTTAAATTTACACCAAGTCCTGTTTTTTATTTAAGACTGATTCCCTACAGGGTCTTGCGTAAGACAATTACATGGTTCTTTGTTCACCCTGTTAAGTGCACTGAGCATGTCATTGAACTTTGAATAGGAAATAGTAAATTGCTAGATGGCTAGTGCGGTTAGCATAGATGTTTTTTCTCTCCAAAAAAGCACAGTAGCAGCCTTTTCTATTAAAAATACTTTAAAATAGCAACATAAGTACATCAGAATGTGTATTTTTGTTTTTAAACTCCTCTTTCAGAGCACTCCAGAAGTCATAGTGCAGTTTTAAAATGACTATATCTACACGACTGAAAACAAAGATGGACAGTTTTGCTGGGGTTTGACACAGCGCTGGAAAACATTTGTGTTGCCTGTCTGTTCCACAGCTGCTGTCCTGAACCGGGCAAACACTCCATGTCATGCCAAGCACAATATTTCCTCGCTTAAGTGGGTCTTTTTGCTGCTATGAGATGGACTCATCTTGCAGCCAACACCGGTCCCACTCAGAAGGTTTTTACAGTGTGCTAGACTTCCTGTGGCTGCTCACCCAATCACGGTCAGCCCAAGACGTCACATGGCAGGTCATTATCAGCTCATAAATCTCAGCAGATCTCCATAAACTTCTCTTTCATTCGCCCCAATCGTGCTAACATCGGCGTGGATGGTCATTAAAAAGGAAGGGAATGAAAGGCAGCAGGGTTGAGGAACGGGTTTGAAGTTACTCTGCCAAAAGCGCGATCCAAGTAGGCTCAGATCTTTCTGGAAAAACCAGCAAATGACGAATTTGTTTGTGGTCATTATCCTCTGCATTAAACAGTATAGTGCTTTTTCCTTCCTATTCAAAAATGCCAGATATATCTCCGCTCTTAGAGCTATTTGTTATGACATTGCTCTGTTATTTATGCCATGCTTTGAGTCTAGACAAATTTCCCACACTGCTCTAAACAACCAAATGCTCTCCCACGCTCACACTCCAGATCTCGGGGAGTATTGATCTCACTCTAGGGCCGGCGCTGTCCTCCTCGTCAATAACACGCATGTTAATATGGACCGCCCGAGAACCTGCGTTGCCTGTTGATTTGAAAGCTATGGAGGCCAATATATTGGAATCTAAAAGTTTCTTAATTGAGTGATGACAGCTTATTTTTGTTTTAAAATTGGGTGTCTAAAAAGCTTGACTGGCCTTTATAATTTAAAGATATACTTTACTTGTTCACAGTCTTCATTTGCAACAAGGTCTGATGCAAGAACTAATTACGCCTGTGGTAAAATAATATATTTTGGCTATTAATAATGCTTATAATTTTGTGTGTGTGTGTAAAAACAGGTTATTTAATTATACTTTGTATATTATAGTTCATAGGTCAATCGGTGTAGCAAATAATAATAATCTAAAAGTAAATAATATTTGAAATGTGTGTGTGTATATATACCCTCATGGAGTTCTGACCGTTTGACCGTTTTGGCAGTCGTGGCCTAATGGATAGGGAGTTGGACTTGTAACCCAAAGGTCGTGGTTTGAGTCCCAGGTCCAGCAAGGATTGTGGGTGAGGTTAGTGAGTAGGGCTCTCTTCACCTTTAATACCACGACCCTTTCCCTCAATTGCTCCCCGGGCGCTGCAGCAATGGCTGCCCTCTGCTCCAGCTGTGCGTTCATGGTGTGTGTTTGTGCACAAATTCCTAGTATGAGAAGCCATACCTGGTCACATGTCACATCCTGTGAAAACACCGCCAGCATTCAAAAGTGAACAAAACGTCAGCCAGAAAGCATAGGAACTGAGAAGTGGTCTGTGGTCACCACCTATATATATATATATATAATTTTTTTTTTTTTTTTGTTACTGTATATGTGTTTATCTTTATATATACACATACTAAACATACACAGTACACACATAATATGTACACAAAAATCTTTTATTTTGCATGCGATTAATCACAATTAATCGTTGCCCAGCACTAGTATGCATACAGTATATACTAGAATATATGTGTGTGTGTTTATATATACGCATATAATATGTTTGTTTTTTGGACTGCTGCTAAGTGCTATAGGGCTGATATTTTCTGTATTTACATGCAGTGAGCAAATGTAAAGTTGTTTGCAGATGTTACACTAAGAAACAATTACAGTCCGAATAGCGCTTATGATGTAGTTGGATACATCCACTGTCTGAGTTTGACTTTCAGCCATTACTGGATTTAGAGAAGAGAGACTGTTACAAATTGTTTATGTTGTATGATGACAGGTTTATCAACATCCGTATGTGTGTGTGAAAGAGAGGGAGAGCGAATTCCAGGGCTCTGAATGCCAGTATGAATGTTTACTCTAGACATTGTGCAGGATTTTCTAGAGTGGTTTAACAGCAGAAGGATGGTCAAGGCAGAGCAGTGCGGACGTACAGGGTGTAAATCAGGTCAGACAGGGTTAAGCCAGGCTAGATTACTCGCTGTCTTTAGCGGAGACCTTTCAGATTGCCTTACAAACACAGAAACACAGACATGCGGGCAGATAACTCCTATATAGATGGATTTTTACAGGCAAACAAGAAACAATTTTTTGTATAAAAAACATTACTACTTGTATTAAGCCTAAACTTAACAACTACATTACTTTCTATTAATAAGCAGCAAATTAGGAGTTTATTGTGGCAAAAGTTGTAGCTAATAGTTTATATATATATATAATACGATAAATGTAGCTTATAATAAAGTGTTACTCTTATTTATTCACTTGAGCTTTAAAAACAAGTTGTTATTCTCTGAACATTGAGCATTGATAAGAGAAATAATAATGTTTTGATCTATAAACAAATCATACAAGCTTGATCTTTTTAGTCTGGGACTCCATGCTAAAACATTTAAGCTTACTTTAAGTGTACATGTTTATATGTCCTGCATTTCCAAATTCTGTGCACCAGGCCCAGGCTAAAAGTGCCTTGAACAAAGATTACATGGGATAGTAATACTGCGTGACAGACAAACCTCAAGAAAAATCCACTAGTTTTTCCTCAAGGAGTTCTGCTCAGCCTTCTCCATCAAACATTCATGAAGATACACACACATACACACCGATGCACGCAAAGCTCTCAGCTCCACGGATGTAATGTGTGCTATAAGTCTTTTTTACGTGACGGCAGGTTGTCGTTCGTGTATAGAAAGCGCACGGAATGAGAACAGCATGGCTTCTGTCAGCGTAACAGTTTGTGTGGAATGGTTTGTTGTCATTCTTGCGCGATTAAAAATAATCAGGAGATTTGGAAAAAATGAAAGCGTACTTAATATTGCTTAAGTTTTTTAAATACATGTGCAACACAAAACAAAATTTCAAAATGCATGTCAAGATGGACCATTTCCTGATTTTTTTTTCCTATCTGTGTGTTTCCTCAGCCAATCGGAGCGCTGAATCCAAAGCGTGCCGTATTCTACGCCGACCGCTATGAATCATGGGATGAGGAAACTCCACCCTGCCACTACACAACCCACTATTCCACCGCAGCCTCCACCCTTCACTGGCTTGTCCGAATTGTAAGTCTCGTTGATTGGATGGATACAAGGAATTTGATATCTTCAACATCTGGGCAGTACCTTGTTTTACTGGATAGTTAACTTAGCTCAGCTGCTTCTGGATTATATTATGGCCTGTATGAATATTTAATCATATCATACAAGTCTGTTTTCAACGAGAGGAAGTTTAAATTATGTCATCAGTTTATGAATATTCCGCTGACTACAATCCAAAACAAACAAACCTTTTTTTTATTGGATTTGTATTACATCTGTAGTACATTAAAGGAGACCTGTTTATGACCCTTTTTACAAGATGTAACATAAGTCTCAGGTGCAATATAAGTCTCAATATGTGACCCTCGAAGGCAACACCAGTCAGAAGGGTCAATTTTTTAAAACTGAGATTTATGCAATTTGTAGATGTATGGTTTGTTAGGATAGGACGATATTTGTTTGACATACAACTGTTTGTTACCCATGGTCGCATGTGTAGGTCCCCAGTTAGCATCCTTTGCTCGAACATTTGTCATGGTGTTAGAACTGGTACACTGCTTTCATTTGCAAAAAACAATGGTGGCACCGTGGGTAATCATTAATTACTCACCCTCAAACGTGTAAGACCTTCATTCATCTTCAGAACACAATATTTTTGATGAAATTTGAGAGCTATCTGACCCTCCATAGACAGCAATACAACTGAAATATTCCCAGGTCTTTTTTTTTGCGCAAAGAAAACAAAAATAATATAATTTATTTTGCATTCTTCTCCTCTGAGTTACATCTTCCACAATTTTGGAGATTACTTAAGATTACTTATGACGTAATCAGTAATCTCTAAAATTGTGGAAGTATTAATAATAATTGTATTATTTTTCTTGCATGAACGTGATTGGCATTGTTTACACTTGCGTATGAATTGCGATGCTCTCTAAAATAGTGGAAGACGTAACTCGGGGGAGAAGACTGTAGATTATAAATGAGTAAATTATGTATTTTTTTTTACTTTGTGCAAAAAAAAAATATTAATTCCCGTACCGTAACAAAACAGAAAAGTTTAGCCACTGATGTCATATGGACTGTCTTACCCATGTATTTACTATGTTTCTGGACCAGGGATTATCTTCAGTTGTGTTGCTGTCTATGGAGAGTCAGATAGCTCTCCTATTTCAGCACAAATATCTTAATATGTGTTCCGAAGATAAACATAGGTCTTTTGGGTTTGAAACTAATCAACGACAGAATTATAACTCTTAAATCCCCAGTTTTTGCTAACTGTACTGTGGGACATGAGGGTAAGTAATCAATGACAAAATTGTAATTTTGGGATTAACTAACTCTTTAAGGTGTGGTAACGTTATAATAAGACTTCCTTTCTCCGTCATGGGAGGAGCAAAATCTGAGTGGCTTGGATTTGTTTTAATGCTTGCAGAGATGGTCGTAGCGCCCAAAATTACTGGGTTGTCCTTTTTCACGTCTTCTTGGTTGGTAGATGCACCAGGGATGCAATTAGAACACTTAAACATTCCAAAAAATCATGATATGTCACCTTTATGTTATGTGATACCATGTTAAATCTATCCAAAAATGTAATATTTTTCAAAATATATCATGGCTGTGAATTGGAAATGATGCTGTCAAGAGTCTGTGTATACAAAAAAGATTCCAATACTGTAACCCTGAGCCCAGTTAGTGGATCAAATCACCGTCAGTCAAAGCACACGTTAGCGCGTCCTTTCACCGCACACGTGAATCAACCCCTACATCTCAATCTGCGAGCTTGATGTTCCGCTAGAGAGAGCCGGTGAGTGGATTTCACAGGCTGGTAAACAGGCATATGTGAAAAAGAAGTCAAAAACCTCTGTGTAATGATTTACAGGCTAGTACGTGACAGCTTTATGCCTCTTAGACAGCACGTGGAGCACTGGGAAACATGTCCATCATTGTCTTCTTCTAACGTCCTCACTTGCCCTGAGTCTCCAAGCGCTGATCTAGGACAAATGGACTGGTAGACACACACAGAAAAAAGCCCAGATCACCACAGAATATGAAGTTGTTCCAAAGGTCGAGAAGAGATTGGGTTTGAGTATCTCCTGAAGCTTTCGTTTTTTCGATATCTGTTACATCATATGGCTATGTTTTACTAGTCTGCAATGATAAACAATGCCCTGTTGTGTTTTGTTATAATTTTTCACCGCACAAACATTTTACGGCAGAGCTCAAATCAGTCATGCGGAGTGTTTGGATTTGATATTTGTGTCAGATTTGATGATGAATGCAATCTAAACCTAGTGCAGTTTGTTTACAAAGCAATTTGTGTATGCGATTTGATTGGAAAGCCATTAAAGCTCGTTATTTTAAAAGACCTCATTTAATGAGGAATCCGTCTATCA
>JAUCNO010000191.1:2114748-2143999 GCA_032353835.1 Enteromius viviparus
GTGCTTCTACTAAATACTGAGCAAAGGGTCTGAATACTTAGGACCATGTGATATTTCAGTTTTTCTTTTTTAATAAAGCTGCAAAAATGTTAGTAATTCTGGGTTTTTCTGTCAATATGGGGAGCTGTGTGTACATTTAATAAGGAAAAAACACACTTAAATGATTTTAGCAAATAACTGCATTATAACAAAGTGTGAAAAATGTAAGGGGGTCTAAATACTTTCCGTACCCACTGTAAATATATATATATATAGATAGATAGATAGATAGATAGATAGATAGATAGATAGATAGATAGATAGATGCAAATAAGGATATATATATATAATGTTTTTAATTATAGCATTTAATATATTGAAATGACATATATTTTTATTTTTGCAGTTTATTTGTCTTTAGCTTTATTTTAGTTAGTGACAACAAAGCTTAAAAAGTAAATGCAGTAGACTAATTTTAAAAAAGCTTTTTGACATGAAACAGTAGTATTTATTTATTGTCCGGTAACCTACTAAAATTGAATTAATCAAGCAATTACGATGTAAATCAAATTTATTGATTCTCTGCACAATGCTCTTTATTGACTGGTGGAAGTTTTGAAAATGACTTAATTGTGTTTGTGGATATGACTCAGTTGAACAGCAGCAGCTGGTAAGCAGTGTGTTTGCAGCCGTATGTACCCCATTCCTCCCTCCCTTCCTCCTCTTTTTCTCGCTCTCATTCCCTCTATCTCTCCCGCTCCCTGTGATACCCACCATCTGCTGTCTGCAAAACAAGTCATTTATATACTGTCACTTCCAGGACTGCCTTTATTTGTCAAGTGACCACTATGCAAATCACTCACGAAACAGGGGGGCTAATTATCAAACAATATGGAGAAAGCTTTGCTTTTCATCATTCGGCTCTACATTCCAGACAATAGCAATTATGTTTCTTTCATGTGGCCGCGTTCTTCACCAGCAGTCCAGAGCAATGGTAGCTGACAGCAAGGTTTGTTAGCCTAGGAAGAGCCAGAAAAGAGGCTTTTATTTGTCAGTCCTGCAGTTTGAGAAGCCTTTATGTTCCATGCAGTATATTAATAAAGTCTATATTTCTTTCTATGTCATTCAAACACCTGGCGACTGGCATCCAGACACTTGAGGAAAGCTGACCTCAGTTTGACTTGCTAAATGCATGAAGGAGTTTTTGCTAGTTAACGATTGGCCCTTGAGCTCAGCACATTAAAGGAATAACCTCACAGACAAAATCTACCGACCTCGAGTGCGCTAAATTCACCACCGTTTCACGTTCTCAACCAGAGAGGGCGGACAGCTCATGGTATCTCGTTCAGAAATGTGACCGTCACCTTCAGGCTATTGATTCATTTTCCAGTGACAGGTGCATCCACAGCTCTGACATTAAGCACTGCAATTACGGCCTTAAAATGTCAAACTCTGGAGTTAAGGGTCATAACTCATTTCAGAGTCAAATCAAAATGGCAGCAGTTGATGATGGAGTCTTGTTGGCAGGGTTATGTCGCAGGAAAAACAGCGTTTACGGATGAAGAACATTCCAGCCATCTTTCGATTCAGATCTGGATTGCATGTAAACATAATAGCACTGCTTATAAATTATTATCTGCCACTGAAAAGCATTTTGATTATATGCACACAAATGAGTAGAGATTGTCAGTGTAGGAAAATACAAGAGTAAGGTGCACAGTTTCTAGAATTAATATTATTGATTATTAATTTTATATTTTTGTACTTGAAAAAAATCTGTTTATTTTAATATGATTATTCGTACGATCAAATGATTAATCGTGAATTATTGCATCCAAAATAAAAATTGTTTGCATAATATATGAATGTGTACTGTTTATTTTTTATATAATGTATATAGAAATGTTTAGAAAATATTTACATGTAAATACATATATTTATTTTATTTTAATTTATATTATATTTTTAATATATAAACTAAATATTTTTCTTATATATACATTCATGTGTTTGTATGAATATATACATAATAAATATACAAAGTACACACTCATATATTATATATTATTAAAAACGTTTATTTTGTATGTAAATAGTCATTTGACAGCACTGATTATTATTATTATTAATAAATAATTTAGTTATTTTTTATTTTATGTTAATTTTATTTATTTTTAAAGTCCACATTGATTTTTTAATTATTGTTTTTTATGCCTTTTTTAAAGTCTGTTAATATTTGTTATTATTATTATTAATAGTAATAATAATAATTACTTTATTTTAATAGTCTTTTATGGGTATTTTTTAAATTATCCTATGTTAAAATTTTTTTAGCTGGATGCCAAATTATTCATGATGATTCATCGATGTTTGAACATTTATAAGAGCATCATATATGGTGAGAATAGCTTTGCAGTGAGAACTTATTTGTTCTGAAGTTTTAACCTCACCAGTCTTGGTGTCGACATGTTCATAAAGCGCTTTATTCTACACAGGCCTACACGAGCATATAAAAGGCCTACCTTTTAAATGTTTTACCTCTTTTTTTAACATCCCATCACTATACTCGCGGTTCTCTAAGAGCCTGAGATGAACATCAGAGTTTTGACATACTTGCACATTCTGACTCAAAGACGAAGCTGTGATTGACATGTCACAGGTGATGATGGATGTTTTATGTCCATCTGAGCGTGGCAGCTTAAACCTCTGACAGTCAGCGTACAGCTTATGCAAGAGGTGTTTCTTATCAGCCGTAAAGTGCAGGGGCTTAAAGCGGATTATAGTAATGAACTGCCAGTTAAGGGTTACAGATTTCTGTTTGTGATAAAGCGTTTTCACTGTCTGTGGACAACATTGAGATGGTTTAAACGACTGAAGCTTTGACTCTAGACATAACTTCTCAGAACTGGATGTGTGCAGTTGCCATAAATGCAGTGTGTATGTATATATACACACAAACTGGAAAGCTGGCCAATCACAGCACATCTTGCTTTTTTTTAGAATGATGAGCTTTGTACAAATCGACCTGGAGACGGGACTTAGAGGAGAATTGATCATGTACAGTATGTGGAAAATAATGATTTGTGAACCTTAAACTGCAAATCACATTGCATTACACAAATACACAAAATAATGCACTTTTTTAGCAACATCATATGATCGCGTTAAGCAACACAACTGGTTTTAAACATTGATAATTAAGGAATAATCTACAGCTAGCAGGTTGTTATAGCAGAAAAAAGCCAGACAGGCTTATTACACGGCTTATTGCCCGAAAGTACATAATTTAAAAAAAATTAAATAAATAATATAATACAATTTAAAAAAAATGTGTTAACCGAGGAGTCAGTCGAGTCATCTTCTATACGTTGCTGAAATCCACTTTTTCTGTACACGTTGAAATTAATGTTGAAGTCCTCCATTTTAACTCATGGCCTGTGTTATTAGTTTTACCGGTTGTTATTTGGAAATAACAAACTTTGGAATGTGGCGACCGACCAATCAGATTGGAGTATTTCACGAAGCCGTGTAATAACAATACGTAATGTTTCTTGAGCAACAAAGCAACATATTAGAATGAATGTGACGCTGAAGACTGAAGAAATGGCT
The DNA here is from genome assembly GCA_032353835.1 of Enteromius viviparus. Classification (NCBI taxonomy): domain Eukaryota; kingdom Metazoa; phylum Chordata; class Actinopteri; order Cypriniformes; family Cyprinidae; genus Enteromius; species Enteromius viviparus. The sequence continues at coordinate 2,118,337 of JAUCNO010000191.1, forward strand.
GCTAAAAATTCAGCTTTGCCAGCAGTAAATTACATTTTAAAGTATTGTATATTAATATGGAAAACATTTTTTCTTCATTTGCTGTAATTTTATTGTTAAATAGTTTATCATCAAATAAATGCAGCCTTGAAGAAACTTTATTCCATTACAAAATTGAACATACCTCAAACTTTTGAACGATACTGTACACTCGTTGTTCTTGATATGGACCATTTATATTCATATTTCTCGACTTTTAGAAAGAATTTTTCCCTCTTTTTTTTCCCTCACTGTTGGAAGGCAGAAATATAGTGATACTTTCCACATGGCTGCCTGTTTCTCTCAGATCTTCAGATCAGATTACATTATTTGAGCAGACATTGTGACCCCTGTTCCTGAGTCGAACTTAAAATAGCTATAATGTGAGCGCATTATTATTTGACAGACAGCATCGTAAAGCAGCACAGACTGACATTTAATTGTTACCAAATGTGATTGCACTGAGTCGTGAGAGCTCTGCTTGTGTCGAATTTGCCACCAGGGTCAGGTCAAGATGATATCATGTAAGTTTGATGATCTGTTCCTATTTGAAATATTGCAGTACTATCCTTAGTTTCTCTCAGCTGAGCTAATGATTATTATTCTGCAGCTTTGTTTCACTGCTTTCGGTATGCTTTGAAGTGAAACATCATTTGCACACCATTTTAATTTATATTTATTCAGAACAAATTTAGACTTTTTTATTTAGCGGTCACTTTAAAATGAAAATCCCAAAAAAATTACAATTTAAAAAATATTTATAAAAAAAAAAAATGAGAAAATTAAAACTAGTGTGATATTTGGTGCTGTCAAATTATTAATCATGATTAATAGCATCTAAAACAAAAGTTTGCATTTTGTCTGCATTATATATATACTGTATATACATGTGTGTGTGTGTGTGTGTTGTCTTTAAAATAAAATCACTCAATTTTCCTACATTTTACAGACAATATATATCTTAAGTCTATTTCTATTCTAAAGTGTATCTTGATTTAAGCATTTTTTACTGGAAATTTTTACTGGACGTACAGTAATAAGAAAATGATTTTTGCAGTTCAGATCAAAGTTGAACATGCAGATCTGGCCGGTGTGGTGACATGGATAAAGCAGATGTTTGATCTGTCACAAGCGTCCAGGGTTTAGAGCGCTGAGGGAGAGCTGTTCTGTTAGACTGTGGGAGGCGCTCCACGAGGGAAGGAAAGATTGATGGGATCAGAGCCTCAGAACAGCCGAGGGGAGCTTGTAGGTGTCTGTCAATGCTACCGTGCACAGTGGCACACACACACACAAACACAAACATACAGCCTATCAATAACCAACACACAGCGACATGCGTCTGTCAGTGTTACATAACGGGTCGGGATGTGTGTGGAGTGAAGGATGAATGGGCTTCTGTCCTTTCTTCAGTGATTTTTGACTCTTCATCTGAGTTTATGGATCATATCATATAAAAGGCGACACCTAAATCTTAATTGTGTAATACTAACATTAGGTCAAGTCAACTTTTTTTAAATGGTTGAACACTGCAGCATGTCAATGTACAATACTGTTGAAAAGTTTGTACAATTTATAAAATGTGTATAAAAGACGCCTCTCACCAATCTTGTATTTATTTGATTAAAAAATACAGTTATATTGTGTTATATAGTATTATTACTTTTTAAATATATATTAAACTATATATTAAATTACTCCAGTCTTCAATATCGTATGATCTCAATCAAATCAATCAAATTTGCTTCTCAAGAAACATTTATTCTTCTTATCAGATCAACAGATTATTTTTTGAACCTTCAAACCTTCAAAGATTACCATTTAATATTAGATCTGTCAAATGATTAAACGCGATTAATCACAATCAAAAGAAAAGTGTTTGTTTACACAGACACACACATACAGTGTATATATTTAGAAAATGTTTGCACATATTTACATATTTATATTAATATAATTTATATTTTATATTAAAAAAATGAATATAAACATCACATATTTTCGTAAATATACATATTCAAGTGTTTTTCTTTATTTATACATATACTGTATATACACATAATAAATATGCACAGTATACACAGTGTATATATATATATATATATATATATATATATATATATATATATGTGTGTGTGTGTGTGTGTGTATCTCAGTTGCCCAATTATGAATTTAACAGTTTCATGTGAAGTTATGTTTTGAAAACTATATCATTTTGACATGCATTGAAATCTGGGAAATTTAAATGTCAGATAAAAAAATTTTACTTCCAAATTCAAGTGATTTTTGCAATAATTGACAATTAACGTTGACAGATTTGCAGTTATGGTTTATTAGAATTGTCTACAGCACATAGTGTATATAAGATTATATATATATATATATATACTGTATATATGTTTTTTTTTGTACATTTAACTCTTTTATACAACTTTATCTTACTCTTGAAACTTGATAATGCAGCACTTCTTTACACAGTTTCTTCAGATTTTTTTTCATTTGGATAAAGCATTTGCTAAACGCCTGAATATAAATGACATCATAACGATTTAGAAGTGTGCATTAGAGTCAAAAAAGGATGTAATTATTCACATTGCGTCATTATGTCTTTCGTGTGGCGTGTTTGTGATCTTTAATGCTTCATTAGTATTGCTACTATTATTAATAGTCCTGTTCCTATTGTATATTGTTAAAGAGTTAGAGTGTGTGTGTGTGTGTGTGTGCGCTCTTTCTGCCCTTTGTCTCGGGCACAATAACATCTAAGAGGGAGGGTTCTGCCGCAGTCCTGGCTGTGCGTCAGTCCAGGTTAACGTCTGCTCGCCAAAGGGGGGTTGTACGTGGGCCCTGCTCCTGGAAATGGGAACGGTTAACTGAAGCATGTTAATAAGGAAAGGCTTGTCTCTTCCATACTAACACTTGGATGACTCTGCAGGCTCTGAAGGGGGCAGGATGGGGGTAGTTTACGGTGGGTTTTGGAACTCACTCACCAACTCATAGTCACTAACCAACCCCCCCACACACACACACAACAAGCACCCCTCCACGGCAAGGATGTGCTGAAGGGGGTTTGCTTGCATTGTCAAGAAACGCATTGACCCATCACTTTGATGCGTATCAATACTGACAGCCCGCTCTCTCTCCTCCCTCGCTCTCTTCCTCTCTTTCCTCTGTATCTTTCTCTCTCTTTTGCTGCAGGCCACCGAGGCTCAGATCCAAAGTGTTGGACAGACGCCATCTCAGTTGCTCATCGAGCCACATCCTCCCCGTAGCTCCGCCATGCACCTGGTGAGAACAGCGTGTGTGTGTGTGTGTGTATTTGTTGTGTTTTTTTCTGCCCGGCAGTAGGGAAGTTATTATTTGGAACAAGGGCAGTGACGCCTGACCTTCGGCCTGTTCCCCAAAACCCAGCACAACAGTGTCTCATCCATATGTCCAGAACTTTTGCAGAAGTCATGTTGTAGTTTAGCTCAGTCTGCTTAATCACTGTTTTCAATGTATTTTTTATGTTGAACACATTGTTTAATCATTCTTTTTGCTTCCTCTCATATGTAGTGTTGGCAAGACCAATGTATTGTAGTATATCGGTTTAGGTTAATTCATTATTTAGATGAATTCATAAGGCCATAATGAAAATATTTGTTTAAAGTAGTCACAATAATCAAGTTTTTTTTGTCCCCCTGAATGTAAAAACAAATATATATACTTTCAAAAACCTATATGTCTATATATATATATATACATATTAGTGCTGTCATATGATTAATCACAAATGCATAATTGTGTTTACATAATATATGTGTGTGCTGTGCATATTATGTAAATACGCACATATAGTATGTATCTTCATTTTGTAATAGAAATATATAATTGTATATATATATATATATATATATTAAAGACACATATATTAAATATATAAACATAAAATATTTTCCCTAAATATTAACATTAACATATTAAATTACAGTATACATGTATACAATTGTTTTTTTATGTTTATATTAATGTAATATTGTCTATATATATATAAAACACACACACACTCAATTTGCATTGATTCTCTTTTCTAATAGTACTGCAGGTTTTATCCAGTTTGTAGTGTTTTCCTTAATTGAACGACTAGCTGTTACTTCCAGGTAGTCACTGGTTTTGTGTACAACAATCTTCACAGAGCCACACACATGTCCTAACACAAATACATGACACACAGACCTGCCATACTTACAGGAGCTCACAACTCCATCACAGACTCCTCAAATAGTTGTGTCGGGGGAACAGTGCTCTCTACTGGCCGTATAAGTCCTCACACCTCAATATTAATCATTCCCATCTCAATCAAGCATCTGTCATAACAATCAGACTGGAGTTTACAAAGTGAATGTTGTAATGCTGTCAATACAAGTTTTATAATTAGCACTTGTTTATATTTCTAAGTAATCGGGTGCAGCCTACTGCTATAAGCTTCAATGTTCAAGTTTGTGGTTGCCAAAGATAGTCCATAGTTAAATGCTCCTCGAAGTTTTTGAAAGGTTTTCATGGTTTGTTTTGTTTGTGGTTTGTTGAAGTATATAAATAATTCAGTGTTAACTGACTTCACTTTTATTACAGGACAGAAACTATGAAATATATCTCTGCCTTATTCTGTGATTAAAAATGGAAAAAGTGTTTGTAGTATAAAATTGCAATTAGGACACATAGGCAAAATATTATACAATATTAATTATTGGTTATTGTCCAGCAATGTATTTCAGTTTTAAAAGAGAAGGGAAATATTTTGTGGTTGTCGGCTATTTTTGGCTACATTCTATTTCAAATATATACTTTTCTTTTTTTTGAGCTCTTATTCTTTAAAGAATCGTAAGATCTATCACATTTCACAATTTTTGCTTTAACCATGATAGTAAGATTAGTGAGATAATTATTAGTAATACTTCTGAAGGATCATGTAATTCAACTTTGCCATCATAGGGATAAACATCCAAACATAAAGAAAATAGAATAGAACTGAATATTTAAAAAAAAAAAAAAATGATCAAATTATGTTTATCAAATAAATGCATCCTTGGTGAAGATAAATGTTCCTCAATGTTCTCCCTGACTCTCCCTCTTAACTACTGTACCACACACAACTCTTTTTTACCTCTTTCCTCTTTGCTAACAACCTCTCCTCGTCTATTCCTCCCTCCCTCTCTTTTCCATCCTTCCCCTCCTTTGCTTTCTCTGTTCAACAGTGTTTCCTTCCGCAGAGTCCGCTCATGTTTAAGGATCAGATGCAGCAGGATGTCATCATGGTGCTAAAGTTTCCCTCCAACTCTCCCGTCACTCACGTAGCCGCCAACACACTGCCACACCTAACCCTCCCCGCCGTCGTCACCATCACCTGCAGCCGGCTCTTTGCCGTGAACCGCTGGCATAACACCGTGGGTGAGTGAGAATCTCTACTGGCTAACCAGCTAAAAGCTCAGTTCACCTGCAGATTAACAAAAAACAGCTACGCTCCACATGTTACCACTTGGCCATGTGTGAACAACATTACCCAACTAGCCGTTCCCCGGGAGCCCCCCTCACCTGCGGGTCAGAGGTCGGGCGCCGTGGCGATGGGCTAAATTAGCCTATCACGGCCTCTCCTTTCGCCTCACACCTCCCCAGCTGTCACGGCAACACATAGTGATGTCAGGACCAATCGTGGCAGCCTCGCTCTCTCACACTACTAATGGCTGCAGCTGCAGGACCAGCCCTCTCCAGCCGTGAGTGTGTGTTGGTCCCACCAAATAATGAACATAATAAGCCCGCCACACTGAGGGTAAAATGGCGGTCTGTGCCTGTAGGCCTGCCTCAAGGGTACTATAGCTCAGGCCTGCCTGACACTGGAGAGGGAGAGAAATCAATAAGCACCATGGAGATCTGACTGGTGGGTCTTCATAAAGCCCCTGTGTCGTATGGGACAGGGTCAGGAAGTGGACTTGAATGTGGCAGCCGGGCTGCCACAAAAGTCTGTGGAAAGACTTTTGTGAGGGTTTCACAGCAAAAATAATATTATGTTTTAGAATTTTTGCCTTGTTTTGCTGTACAAATATGTAAAAAAAAAAAAAAACCTGAAATAAAAAAAGCCCCTTTAACACTTATTTTCCTTTTTATTTGTTATAAAAAATATTACCCTCTAACACTAGCACTCAATTCTGTTCTTATTCTATTTTTTTTAATTATTATATATATATTAATCATTTTAATTCAGTCTTTTTTCTTACCCCATTGTCAGATTTTGTAACATTTTAAATTATAGAATAATTTTTATTTATTATTATTATTTTTTCTAAATTTTCTTAAAAAAAAATGTTTGTATTTATTTTATTTATTGGGTTTTTTTGTTGAAAAAAAATAGCTTTTCAAGTTAATGCAGTAAAGTAAGAATTAGATAACATGGAAATCCATATGTACATATGTATTGTTTAAATGCAATAAAAAAAGAAGACTTAGACATTTACTGGAAAAAAAGAAAAGTATACTTGGGAAGGATTTTTCAAGGTATGGTGTGTTTTTGTTTGTGTGTGTGTGTGTGTGTGTGTGTGTGTGTAGGTCTCCGAGGAGCTCCGGGATATTCACTAGAGCAGGCCCATCACCTTCCCATCGAGATGGACTCACTGATTGGTGGGTTTGACATTTTTGTTGTTAAAATACTTTCTTCTCTCCCATTTATATCTAATATAAGTAATAATTTGCAAAGTAGATTAGTTTCCATGAAAAGCATAACGCTGATCCTCTATTGCTCTGTTTTGAAGAATATCCCAACTAAACCGACACAGCAACTTTGATTTACAGTATCATACAGCATGAGTGTGTGGTGAGACTATCTGTTCATCTGCTTAATAGCAAATGTGGGGAGTGTCATCATATTTGAAATAAAGTGAACACATGCTTTAGCTAATAAAGAAGGTAAATGCTGAACTTGCATCTCCAAACTTGTATAGCAATAAATTGCAAAATTGTAAGCCGATTGATTTCATGTGTCTCTTCCAGCTAACAACTCAGGCACAAACAAACGACAAATCACTGACCTGGTTGACCAGAGCATTCAGATCAACACTCAGTGTTTTGTGGTGACAGCTGATAACCGCTACATCCTGGTGTGTGGTTTCTGGGACAAGAGTTTCCGTGTTTACTCCTCAGATACAGGTAAGACACACCCACTAGACATTAAGGGAATTATTCACCTACAATTTTACATTTTGTCATCATTTACTCCCCTTAAATCAAAGTATCCTGAACGTAGGCCATATGACTTGTACTGTATGTTATACTGTACTTCTGAAACCACAGGTCAGGATCAGAGCTGAACTCATTCAATGAATCATTTAAGTTGGTTATTTGACCCGGGTCAACTGTTTTATTAAAGTGCCCGTTATGGGTAACGAAAGGTCCATATTGTGGTTTTGGGAGTCCAAAATAACAGGTTGTCATGCATGCAAGGTGAAAAAATGCTTTAATTTTCTTATAATATGCATTTATTTTACCTTGTTTTTTAACGACTCCTAAACGATTCGTTCAGTGATTCATTTTTCCATACCCCTTTGGTGATTGATCGATTTAGGTTAAAGTGCCCCTATGCCATTTTAAAGGTTGCTAATATTGAGTCTCTTAAAACAGGTTTACATGTATGCAAGGAGATGCGCAAAAGACGAGATGTGGAAGTGAAGGAAATGGGTTTATTTGTACTAAATAAGTTGAATACAAGGGGTTTGATTAGGTAATGCGGGCCGGCTGAGAATAATCATCCAGCGCTTCCTCCCGAAACTTTGTTATTTGCAAAACATTCACTTATCGTGCACTGTCGGCATCATAACTTTGCAGATGGTTAATCTTCACAGTTACATGACACATGAAAGATCATATTTGAAATGGCGTTACAGGGGCACTTTAAAGCAGTGTTTATGAGCTTTTAACACTCCAAAAGTGCCACCTAGTGGCAAAGAATGAATTTGCATTTTCATTCAGACCAATGTGAAACATGCTGTTTCATGTTGATGTCGCCTTGTTTTAAAAATGACTCTTTCAATGATTCGGAGTCGACTCTTTCTTTTGAGAGACAATAACCTTATCACAGTGCACCTTCAGATTGAAAACTTTGCAGAATGTTTTCATTCACTGTTTTATACACTACATGAAAGAAAATCTCAAAAATCCATTATAGGGCCACTTTAAAAGATTTTGCTTTCATGAAACAAGACTCAGAGTTCACTTTTGTAATACATTTATGGTTTGTTGTTCTTTTTGTCATTTCAGATGATATCTGACCAACATATGTGTGCTTTGAATTATGAGAGACAAAAGGTAAACGCTGTGTGTTTGTTTGCAGGCAAGCTTACTCAGATAGTGTTTGGTCACTGGGACGTGGTCACGTGTCTGGCACGCTCAGAGTCTTACATCGGGGGTGACTGCTACATTGTGTCAGGATCCCGAGATGCCACTCTGTTGCTCTGGTACTGGAGTGGGCGGCACCACATCATAGGAGACAACCCTAACAACAGTAGGTAGCAACTAAACCTGAAGCAATCATAAAAAAATCAGAACAAATTTGGAGTATTACAGTATATCACTTGCTCACCGTTGAATCCTCTGCAGTGAATGGGTGCCGTCGGAATGAGATTCCAAACAGCTGATAAAAACATCACAATAACCCTCAACACAGGAACAACATCTTGTGAAGCAAAAAGCTGCTTGTTTGTAATAAACTAATCCACCTTTAATATGTTTTTAATCTTAATTTGTTGCTTCTGGTTAAAATATGAGTCATTATTATTATTATTATTGGGTGAACTATTCCTTTAAGCACAATTACCTTAATATTAAGCATACTACATTATACAATCATGCAAGAACAGACATTAATATTAGATGTTACATTAATAATGGAGGAGATTATAAAAGCTCACACACTAGGCTACATAATATTATTTTTTCATTTTTATATTAATCACTACACTAACGAAAGCTATAATTGCATAACAAATGAAGGCATTACAGCTCCTAATTGTTCCAGGATCCCTCACTACTGAATCCAGAAAGCTGTTTTTGTAACATGAGCTGCAAACACGTTAATAAGAAAACAAGTCTGCATGTCCGTGCTTGCTTTTGTGTGTGTTTCGCAACGATATCTGCGCATTTGCACCGCTGATGTGTATTAGATGTACTGTCCTTGTTTCTACATGTCATGAGCTGTGGTTTAGGTGAGCGTGTTCTTTAATTAACTTCAGTGATGCTCAGACAGTTAATTAAGGATTTCGGCTCGACTGCCTCCAATTAGCGAGGTACAGCCCTGCTCCTGTTTTCAAAGCAGAGGAAACAAAACTCCCATGATATTCACACACAACTGCTCACTTTGTGCCCTCACAAAGAAGACTAATGGTCTGTATGCTTGAAACTGGAGGGAATTATGAACAAAGAACTATTCATATGTAATGAGGAATAAACCTAACATCGTTAGCTTTATAAAACTCATGCTACACCAATCTAGTATTAATCTGGAGTCATTATGTCATACAATATAGTAATGTAATGATTGATTTTAATGGCATTTAGCTATTTTTGAGGCTTTTTTGAGTAGGCTACTAATTGACACATTATTTAAGTATTTATTAGAACATATATATATATATATATATATATATAAAACTAATACATTAATTATTATTGTTAGTATTAATAATCAATAATAATTTTTAGTAGTTGTAGTAGAAATAGTGTTATTATAATATCCAAAATTGACAACAAATGTTAAATCTCTCCTCTGTGAAATGAACAGTGTCCTCTAGTGGTGTATTTCTGAATTTATTTTTGTTTATTTTTTATTGTTTATATAATGTATATATTATATATGTATCAATAATTATATAATTATATTATATTATATTATATTATTATCTTATTGTGCTCTCAAAAATAATTGAATAATAATAATTTATATGTTATATAATATGTTATAAATTTATTGTAGTTCATAGTCATTCAGGTTTATTCTAACACACACACAAACACACACATATATATAATTATATATGTAACATACACTAATTTTACTAAATTAAATGTACAAAATATAAATAAAAAATATTGCTATATATTAATTTTCAGTATTTATTGTTTTATTATTATTGCCTTTTATCATCTGTATTAAGACTACAAACGTGGTTGCTATTCATATTTATTTGTATTATTATTATTATTTTTTATTGTGAAGTCTTTATTCTTTTCTTTATTTTTTTTTATGCAAGTATGCAGTATAAAAATGCCTTTGACCTGAGGCATCATTTTCATAGTTTCACACTAAAGTGGAATGCGCTCATTTAATGCAAAAGTATTTTATTTTCCCTCATTATAAAATCCAGACTTATACCCAAACTTCTTTGAGGTTGTTAAAACGATATCAGTGCAGCGCTAAAGAAAAACAAACCCTCATCAGCGTGTGTTTCTGTGCTAATGATAAGTTCAGCTGTGCTTCATCAAGCTGCACTTTTTTCATCTGTCTCTAAATAGAGAGTGTTGGGACAGGAACAGCCATGAATATTCAGCAGATATCCCAGTACCGACCCCTGAGGCACTCCGACATGGTGTAGAAATTGATTTCACAGTTGCCCGAGAAAGTCGGAGTGTGTCTTAAATGTGCAATGATTAAAATCCCGTCCGGCTCAATCAAGGCCCCAGTGCTTCACGACCCCAGCAGCCGTTCCCCAATTTACACCTCTTAATTGTGTCGCTGTACCGCTGAGGGTTCAGCACGAGGGTTTAGAAGGCCCGGGTGCGGACTGATTAAATCTTTTGTGATGAAGGTGATCTGGTGTCTCCCGAGGGATCCGGCACTGACACACGTCCCCACCCAGATCACTGACAGCTGGGCTTAGCGCTGTCAGACGGGCCCCTGTGGAGAACCCGTATTGATCAAGGCCTGAGTAACCTTTGATCGCTCGCCAACTTTAAAAAAACATCTGGATTTGTAGCGGCCATTCTATTGATTCCTGGCTTCATTTAATGGTGCTCTGCATGCATAGTAATGACATGTGTCTTAATTATGTGGAGGTTAATGAACTTAGTGTTAATTAAAAATTGAAAAGATCTCTAGTAATGGGATGAACCTTCTCGAAATCCCTCTGCCTGTATTTGTGTAAATTAACATTTTAGCATCATAGAACAACTTTATGGTTGTTAGGAAGTGATCAAATATTTTGTATAATTTAGAGTCATTCTAATACTAAAAATGTTCCTTAAAGGAGGTTTATAGTGGTTGCTCAGTTGCAGTGAATCAAAACTGAGGCTTTCAGGCTTCATTAAAGACACTAAGGCACCATAAAACTAGTCCATATGAAGTTTTATGATGAATTTGTATTCAGAACAGACAAACCTTATTTACTGAATAAGCTCAACGAACCACTTAGTTCACTAAGTGTTCATTTTTTCAACACATTTACTCATATCACTAGACAATTTTTCCAAATGTTTGGGGTCAATAAATATGTTTTTTTTAAAGGTGACATATCATAAAAATGCAAATTTTTAAAGTTTTAAGTGCTTGGTCCAGTGCATCTACTAACCAATGAAAGACGCATGACTTCAGCGTGATAAACATGACGATCAGAATCAACACAGATGTTTTTAGCAGGTTCAAGCTGTAATGGCGCAAATCTGTTCTGAAAAAGGGGGCAGGGACTAGCAGCTCATTTGCATTTAAAAAGACGAAAAAATTAGGCATTTTCAAAATGATATAATAAATTATCTGTAGGGCATTTTGAGTTGAAACCTCACAGACACATTCTGGGGACACATAATATGTCTCTTTTAATTAAATGAATACTTGTATTCAGCAAGAATCCTTTAAATTGATCAGACGTGACAGTAAAGCCGTTTCTAAAGCCGTTTTTAATAAATGCTGTTCATTTTATATTCATCAAAGATATTCAAGGTATTATAAATAAGACTTGTTTCTTGAACAGCACATCGGCATATTAGTTTGATTTCTGTCACTGTTGACAATTTAGCTTTTCCATTACAGGAATAAAGTACATTATAAAATATGTTTTCAAAAAGATTTTTTTTTTCTAGTTTTAACTGTGCTTTGGTGAGCATGATTCTTATTTCAAATATTATTATTAATAATAATAATAATCAAACCAACCACTGTAAATTCAGTCCTGTTCATCACTCGGTAACTTACAATCTGGCATGTGACTACTTTTTGATTATTTGATGTCTTTATGGTTTATATGGTCTTCTGCATCCTGCTTGTTATTCAGTGTAACAGCAGAGAGAAATGCAAGCAGCATACTATTTAGAGAAGTGTTTAGAACATGAGCACAAGTGAATGATGACACTATTTTCAATTTTGGATGAAGTAATAAACCATTGAAACACACACGCCTTCTCCAAAAGCAATGTTTAATCCATCTGGAAACATAATGTTGATCCCCCCTGCTAATAATTACTGTTTTGCTTCTTCGCTGCACAAATCAAGCTAATTACACCACAGGCCTTTTTTCCTTCTGCTTGAATTGCTTCTCTAACTTACTGCAGTGTGTACAAATATACGAGAGTCTTCAAGCGTGATGCTACAGACCCAGGAGGCCGAGCGGTTTAATGATTCTACCTGTTATTTCTCAAATGAACTGCTTTGGAAATTGCAGCAGTGGACCTTGTAATATGCAGAATGTAGATGTGAAAGTGTCTGGGATGTATTCAACACCGTTCATATCACATCTCGACTGCTGTGTTTTTTTAGAGGCACGTTTTAAATGGGTTTTCTACTTTTTTTCCAAATGAGTTCTTTCATGGCAATTCAGCGAGGCGTCCAGCTGGTGCTGAGGTACCACAGGTGTCTTTAAATGACCTCATATCACCTCTTCCCTCCCTCTCATCCATCATGTGACAGAGTGTGGGGTTCCTCATTTCGGAGGGGACACCTCCTGAAGCAGATGTTCTCCTGACCTGCTTTATTGTGGTTATATTGTGTTTGTGTAGTGTTATTACTGGACTACCTTCCAGGCTGAATCATATTCATTGGTTTTGGATTAATCATAGCAAGATTCAGCTATACCAAAACAAGTTGTTTTTATAACTTGTGAGAATGCTTATATTTTTTCCCCATTTATCTTTTCTTTTCTTTTTTTATTATTAGTAGTATTATTTTGTATTTCAAAATCTTAAAAGCCTAAGCCTATTGAGAATGCTTCTATTTCTTCCTATTGTTTAAAATTAATTTGATTTATTTTATGAATTTATTTCAAATTTAGTTGTATCTATTATCATAATTATCATTTTATATTTAAAAATCCTAAGAGCCTAAGACCAGTAATTTTATATTTTGGTTTTTTTATCTATCTATAATTTTTTTTAAACAAAATATTTCTCTTAATATTCAAAATCCTAAAATCATATGCTTCTGTATTTTCTGTTTTATTTTATTTTATTTTAATTAATTTAAAATTGGATTCATCTGTTGTTATTTTTATTATTATTATTGAATTTATGTATGTATTTTTTTTTTGTATTTAAGGATCCTAAAAGTCTAAGACTAATGAGCCTGCTTCTGTTTTTCTTTTTTTTTTTTATACATTTTTTATGAAAATATTTAAATGTTGTTTTAGCTATCATCATAATCTATCTATCTACCTATATGCATTTATTTGTGATTATTTTTTATTTTTACTAATATTCACATTTTTTTAAGTAAAAATCCTAACTTATATAAATTGTAATTTTTTATTTTATATATATATATTTACAAAATATTCTTTTTTATAAATATTTTATATATATATATATATAATTTTATATTTTGAATGCCTTGAGATAAAATCTTAAAGGTTTGATTTAAACACCTCCTATATTTAGTTTATTTAATATTTAATTTTTAAATGTATATTTTCTGCTGTATGTCTCCTGTTGTGCTGATGTTTACTGTTGGGTAATGTGTGTGTTTCCTGTGCTCATTTGCAGGTGATTACCCAGCTCCCCGTGCGGTTCTAACTGGTCACGACTATGAGGTGGTGTGTGTGTCAGTGTGTGCTGAGCTGGGAATTGTAATCAGTGGAGCAAAAGGTAAGTGAGAGAGAAGCATTGTGGGATATGGAGTGAAGAGGCAGTGTGTGATTCCTCTGGAGCGTCTCTGATCAGACTTGTCTGTTTGTCAGAGGGGCCGTGTCTGGTCCACACCATCACTGGGGATCTTCTGAGGGCTCTAGAGGGCCCCGACAGCTGTGTGCTTCCCCGGCTGATTTCGGTGTCCAGCGAGGGTCACTGCATCATCTACTTTGACCGGGGTCAGTTCTGCAACTTCAGCATCAACGGCAAGCTGCTGGCTCAGATGGAGATCAACGACTCCACACGCGTATGTTCTCACGATTGGCCACACACTTCCTCTCCGTTAGATTAGATTTCTATAGCAATGCCTTAGTTTTCTATATCTTAGTAAAAAGATTAAGTAAATTATACAAAATCTTTTACTTTCCAATATTTTAAAATTGTACACATTGATTTAAATTCATAATGTATCGTGGGAAAATCAATTAGTAGTACTTATTATTTTTATTTAAAATATTAATAAAATAATATACCTCTATTTAATTGTTTAAATATTAAATTATGTGTTTTTGTGTTTATATATTATTTTAGGGTAATAATAGTATACTTTTTAAAAAATTTGGAAGTACATTTTTTCTATATATATTTAGTAAAATAGTAAAAATTCTTTAATGTAATTATATACACACACACACACACACACACACACACAAAAGTACAAGTATTTACATTTCTATATTTATGTTCATATATTTTATATGATAAATAAATAGAGATATATCAGCATAATATTTTTCTGAAATACATGCACATGAGTGTATATATACATAATAAATATATACAGAACACATACATATATTATGTAAACAAAAACTTTTATTTTGATGAGATTGTTCATGATTAATGATGAGATTAATCATCTTTTTAATTTTTTTTCAAACATTGCATTTGTTATTATATATTATTTTATAGCAATTGTATAGTTTAAATAATTTGGAAGCATAAATCTATTCTGTAATATATTGCAAAATAATAATTTGTAATATAATATTATATTTGTATTTAATACATTTAATAAGTAATACCAATAGTTATATATTTAAAATAATTTTTTAAATAATTATATTTATATATTTTTGGTAAGATTTAGTCATTTTAGTTTTTAAAAGTCTCTAATGTTTGCCGAGGCTGCATTATTTTATTTTATTTATTTTTTTCATGTAAAACAGTAGTATTGTGAAATATTATTCCTTTTTATAATCAATGTTGAAAACAAATGTGCTGCTTAATATTTTTGTGGAAGTTTTGATACTTTTTCAGCGCGTATGCTGAATAGAAAGTTCACCAGTAATAATTTGAAATACAAATCGTTCCTAACATTATAAATGTCTTTGTACTTCAATTATTGTGACCTTGATGAAAAAATCTACTACTTTCTTTTTCTTTCTTAAAAAAAAATAAATAAATAAAAAATCCCCCCAAACTTTAGAATGGTAGAGTAGGTTGCTACTAAAGCTCATGACTTTCCTTTCTCTTTTGTCAGGCCATCCTCCTGAGCAGTGATGGGCAGAATCTAGTGACTGGAGGGGATAACGGGGTGGTGGAGGTCTGGCAGGCCTGTGACTTCAAACAGCTTTACGTCTACCCCGGCTGTGACGCCGGCATCCGAGCCATGGACTTGTCACATGATCAGAGGTTCATGCTTTCACCACACAGAGACAAACTGTACAAACAAATCTAAAACGATCTGACTCTGTTTTCCATGTTTCCAGGACTCTGATCACAGGCATGGCGTCTGGCAGCATCGTGGCTTTCAACATTGATTTTAACCGCTGGCACTTCGAGCATCAGAACAGGTACTGAGAGCGATCAGCCAATGACGGCCAGCTGCAGCCTCGGGCGGTGATGTGCCATTACAGTAGGAGATGTAGCAATTCAAGATATGGAACATGGATGGAGAAATAACACAGCGCTAGTTGGAGAGGTGCAGCAGCCTACACTGAGATGCAGCTGCTTCAGCAAAGGTATACGTGTCTCAGAAACGCACAGGAGCAACGGAGAGAGAGCACAGATGGAGGCCAGTTTTTCATCGCAAATTATTTGATCTAATTGTCATCTGAGCCAACAATAGTTTTGTCAAAAACAGCCTTTTTACTCATAGTCCCGTCATTTCAAACTGTAACCATGACACTTTGCAAGGAGAACTAATAACAGTATTTTTATGAGGTTTATTTTCTACTCGCTCGCAGTGTATTTAAGTTTTTTTTTCTACTGGCCCTCGGGAAAGAAAAGCTACCTGAACACTGAATAAGTAAAAGTCCTCCCTCTGATGCTGAGCTCATGTCTGTAAATGCTCGACAATTTCTTTTAAACTCGTCTGTGAGGCTGCTTTCTGAATTATTCTGCAAATAACATCTGTTTGTCCTGTGTTTATGCATTTGACGTCATCAAATGCTTTTCGATATGATTGCAAAGGGAAAAAAAGAAGCTTTTTGTTTGTGACGTCTCCTCGTTAGTCTGCTGTGGATGTGTTTTATTTCAGATGTAACTGGACTTGATGTATGCAGCATTGAAGACAAATGAGGGTCGAAGCTGATGCTGCATCTGGGCAAATATCATTGTAATTCTTGTGCAGTTTTATTATTTCCAGTTGTACATGGTTTTGAAGAGAACGGTGACCGGTATTTTCACTTATATCTGTTTTTTTTTAATTATTATTATTGTTAATGTTTTTATATTTGCATACACCAAGTTGTGTACACCTCTTTTTTTGGGGGGTTTCACATGATGCCGGATTAGTGCATTAAATATTATTTGTAACATTCCTTTACTGTCTTAAATTGTCTACTGGCACCTTTCAGAATTGCACTTGTTAACGGAAAATAACATTGTAAAATCACTGCTGCAAGCAATACATTATGTATGATGTACTGTATGTGCATCTTTGATTCTCTTACATAATGTAAATCAAATCTATAACTCAGAGTTTATGAATCCAAATGGCTATTTTTAATTGTTTTAGTGCAAATATGTGAGCTTTAAGAAGCATTTTGTTTTTCTGCCAATCCACATCCAATAACTATGGTGCCATACTTAACATTTTATTTACAATAATAGATTTAGATTTGATATACTGAGCCATGGTTATTTTAAAAATCTTAAAAATGAGTTTACCTTAACGTCGTGTTTATGTTGAAAATGCCTCAGATTTCAAATGATTTATTAGATGAGAATCGTTTCCATCAGGAACATTGACATTGCAAGTGAAGGTGCCTGCTAATTCAGCAGATGTGTTTAAGTTGGTTACTCTTTAGTTAAAACTGTTCAGTATGTCCTAGTGAATCATTGTGATGAGAGAATTGTATTTGCCTACTTTTTATTTATAATAAAAAAATATGAAATGTAGTGCACTGTGTTCCCTTGTGAGTACATCTGATGGAGCATATATATACATAAATATACATATGTGTGTGTGTGTGCGAGAGCACAAAACCAGTCATAACCCACCTGTGTCTGTTAAAGATCCCTTGATCTGGAAAGCATCTGCTGTGTACAAACATCTGACAGATGTCTGCAAGATGTCAGTTTTTTTGCAAACACTAAACCAATAGATCTCCATTTGACATCTGATAGGAGACATCCTTTAAATGTATTGCAATGAGCAGACACTCATATGTCTAGCAGGTGTAAACGCAGATGTCAAAAAGACGTCTCTGTGATGTACAGCATGTGTGCTATCAGGGAAGTTGCATGGGTATTTTTATAGCAATAGCCAACTATATATTGCACGAGTCTAAATTATTCAATAAAAATGAAAAACAGTTACCAATTTTTGATTAGACCTAATAGGCATTGCTAAGAACTTAATTTGCACAGTGATTTTCTCAATTTTTTTATTTTGCACCTCATTTTTTAAATATTTGCATCGCAGCAAAATTGTCCTTTCCTAACAAACCATGCATCAATGAACCGTTCAGCCCCTGGGTTAAATATGAGCACTGTGAAACATGTCTATTTCAAGTGTGGCTGATGGAAACATGAATAGCGATGAAGATCTCAGTAAACTGACACAGGTTTCTGCTCGAGGAATCATTTATTCACAGGTTTGGCTTGTTGCTGAATGCACCACTGTTCAATGCTACTCGGACTCTTCCTCCAGGAAGAAAGTCAAGCCTAAATGACATTTGATGGAAAGACAATAGACAAGCGGATATACATCTATACAAATATACAATGTTCAATCAATGCTTGTGCACTGACTTTTGCATATGAGCTAGAATATTTCCTATAGTGTATAATGAATTGATCCGCATCCTATTGCAAAATAGGTCGATCGTGGATTCTAGTCTAATTCAGACAAGCAAACACAGCAGATACATTTTTAATTAAAAAAGCAAACACATGCTATACTTTAAAGAACTACTCTTTTAGCCTTTGTGCTTTTCACCCCTTCATAGTGTCCCCCTGAAGCCTTCACATGCTGGAGGCTTCCATAAGCTGTATAACAATGTTAAATATTTAGAAGCACAAACATAACCGAGACCGGTCTTCACTGAAACTAGCTGCTTGTAGACGGGGTCATCATGTCTTGATAGAGCAGTAAATGAATATTAAAATGATTAGAACTCACACTCCGATCGCATGCAAGACTAACACACTCGGTCCTTTACAGTAAGTGTGCAAACTTCACAAAACACCACATAAAGGAATGAACAATCAGGAAATTCGAAGCCCAGACATGGCCGAGTAATAAAGCTAACTTTTTGTGTAGCCTATATAATGCAGTTAAATACTATTTCGGGTCCCACTTTACAATAGGCATCTTTAACTTATTTGTAGCACACAAATAATTGTTTGGGATAGTGTACAATTGTTTTCATGGTGCATTGCAAAACACTTTTGCTGCAAGACTAATAAAAGTGAATGTAAGAAATAATAAAATACAGATGTAATAACATTCAGGTATGTTTTAAATATAAGCAAAACACAATACATAGGCTGGTATTACAGACGCTTAATATAAAGTGGGTCCCTATGTTGGAATTTCTGTGGATTTAAACAATTATGAATAAACAGCTTTAAAAAAAAAAAGTTGAGGTAAAAAGAAAACATTTATCTGGAATATTTCTCGATTTTAGCCAAATTTTTTTTTTTTATACTATAGATTTTTTTTCACAGAATCACAAGATAAACTGAGATTTGTGACATAAATGTGGAATTCTGAGAGAGGAAAAAAAAAGTACAATTTTAATTTTTTTTCCCTCACAATTCTATATTTATATATCTTGCAGTTTTCATTTTTCCCCTCAGAATTAAAAAAAATTAAATAAAATTAGTTCATATCTATGTTGGAAATGGACATCATTCTGTTGTCATATTTGGCCATCGTGTGACAAAAACAACTTCATACATTCAATTACATTTTTGTTTAGACATTACACTGTTGAATGTAAAAAAAAAAAAAATAAATATTACATTCCACTTAAAAAAAGACAAATACGCACAATTTTATTCCAAACGTAGGCTACTCTTTAAAATCAGTAGTGAATATTTACTGCGTCTTTGTTTTACGTAACGCAACTTTTCGACATAAAACAACACTTGTACATTCGGTTCTCTCGTTAATAAGAAAACTAACATTGTGGGAAGGAATTCAAAATCTGGGAAGTAGCCGTATGATCTACTTATCTTCATGTACTGAACTTACAGAGAAGAGACTATAGCAGCAGCATACATGTTAAATCAGCACCCATCACTTGGATTGCATTAAGTTCAAACAAGCTTTTCTACAGCCGCGTACATCAAAAAGAGCCTCAGGCATTTTACACGTTTTACAAAGAACATTCTAAAGTCTAACCAACCTACAGAAAACATGTTTCTCAAAGAAAATGCTGAAATATGTAAATATAAGTTATCAAATTGAAATAAATGTACAAACCTAAAATATCTAAAATATATAAAGTTCATACAAAAGGTAAAAACACACTGAAAAATAGGTTGTGTCACTGAAAAAAAAAATGCTAAGACATCGCAGGTTTATTGTAGGTATTAAACAGCATGTGTGTGATGACTTGAAACAGAATGGGAGGTTTGGCTGTATTACGTTTTAGTGAACACTAGAGGGCGCAAAGAAATGCGGTTTACTGATAAGATCCACGAACAAAACCCTCATATATTGTAGCACCAAATGAAGTTATGATGAAGAAAAAACTTATGCAATGATAACTGCTTCTCATTTCAGTAAAAAAAAATGCTTTTTTAGCCCTCACAAAACCAGCCCATCCAGTCCTAGTTAATCACATCTGCTCCACGTTATATTCAAAAACGGTTATCATTCGCTATTCACAAGTCAGTTTACCTTTATATCTAGATCATTTTCCAGTGGTTCCTGCCAAAACCCAGTTTGGCCTTAAAACGGTGATGTGGGAGAGCGGACCGTGTCGGCCGAGCAGGGGGAAATGTCCTCTGACTCTGAGGTGAAGTCGCTGGCGGCGCTAGAGGGAAAGGTGCTCTGGGTGCTGCGGGAAGCAGCCGCTTTCACATCCTGGTGGCGTCTTCGTCTGAAAACCTGCCTCTCCTTATCAAGAGGGGTGGTCTGGGGAACACGAGGAATACGAGGATAGTGAATGACTGCTCAGGAATCGACAGGAAGAAAGATTGGAAAGGAGCAGGCAAACATTTTTAGTTGCATGTGGGTTACAGTTATACAGTGACTTTCCAAGACAACCACATCAAAACTTGTTCTGGAATTTAAACTTAACTGTGGTGTTAAGACTTAAGTGTTATGTTATAGTGAATATTTGGAGCAGTGAACCAAGTATATATATATATTTCTAGTGATTATCGTCGTTTTGATTACATTACGCATTGCTTTGCTACAATCTGTATTGTTAAAAGCGCTATATAAAAAAAAGTGATTGTTTGATTAATATATATACTGTATATATACTGCATATATAAATATATAATATGTACAAAAAATTAACTGTTTACTATCTGAATTCGGTTTTGGAAATTACATTTTATTCCTGTGATGCAAAATTGAATTTTCTCCAGTTTCTTCTATGTTATATGATCCTTCAGAAATTATTATTTATCTTATTCATTGCACAAAACAGTTATTTGAAGTACTTGATGTCTCTTTTAATCATTTCCCTTGCTCCTTGCTAAATAGAAGTATAAATTTATTCTTAAAAAATACTCTGAATCCCAAAATATTATTCAGAACGTCATATTATCTTTTAAATATTATACTATTTTCATTTGTTTTTGTAATTTGGTCAAAAAATATATATTTGTAAACGGTCAGATTCCATTTAATGTAATAATAATAAATAATAATAATAATAAAAAATACAGAAAATTTAATCTTTATGTATTAATTAATTATTTATTTTATTTTTTGCACATGATGAAAGAGTCCAGGCCTAACTAATCAATAATGATTATTATTTTCATTATCAATATTCATTTCTGCTCTCCCATCACATATGTGCACACCAGAAACATTCAAGCCAGTGTCTAGCTCACAACCAGCAGTGCCATGCATGCTGGGAAGTAAGTGTACACTTCAAGTGTCCAAGCTTCTCAGAAGGCAAAGAATGCCACTGAACAAAAACACAGAACAAAGAAAGAGAAAAGTGAAGCAAAGCACCACCAGAAAGCAAAACGTATGAACTCAAAAGCATTAATGGCAAAAAGCAATGCATCACCCCACTATATAGCATGAGGCACAGAGAGGGAAAGGAAGGGACTATGGAGACTGCCAGCACGCTGCCATGGAAACACTGCCGCTCTGTGGGCATACCTTATCCAATACATCCCTTGGTGTGGGTAGCAATCCAAAGACCCTGAACGCTTGATGGTAAACCCCTCGTCCGGCTGAGCAGAGAGAAATGAGTGCAACTCAACAGATCAGATGTTTACTTCGACCGTGTAAAACAGCACAAGCTTTGAGCCACGAGGTGCTGTTCGATTATGGTGTTATATTTAGAGGCAGCTCGACAAAACAAGGCCAGTAAAGCGCTTATTCACCACTTCTACATACTGCATAGAGACACTCAGTTTAGGAAATAATAACAACTCTGTATGAAGCTAATGAAACAGAAAACATGCAAAGCAATGTGCAAATAAAGCAAAACAGAAATATGTATATTCTGTCAGTGAGACATTTATTCAAAAATAACATTGATAATAATACGAAACTATTCTTGAACAAATTAGCATATCAGTATGATTTTTGAAAGATGCTTTGCATCACAGGAATTAATTGGTTTGAATTATAATTGTAATATTTCACAACATTACTGTTTTTACTGTATTTTCAACTTAAAGTTAGTATTCTATATAAAGATATGTAGTGCTGTCAAATAATTAATCACAACTGCATCCAAAATATTTTTTTTGTTTACATAAAATGTGTGTATACTGTGTTTATTTATTATGTATATATAAAATACAAAAACATGCACATATATATTTAAGGAAAATGTGGTGTTTATATATTAAACATATTTCTGTATAATATAGATATAAGAATATAAATATTTAAATATTCACAAAATATATACTGTATGTGTGTATTTATTTATACATTACTTGACTGTACTGATAAACTGTATACAGTACTGTGCAAAAGTCTTAGGCCACTAGTATTTTCACCAAGTGGGTTATTTCTATCTTTTGCGTTAGCGTGTACATTTCCAAACATTATTTTTGTAATAATGCAGTGAGATTATTGTCTGCACAAGGAGTCTGACAACAGCCAGAGCTCCACACAGAGATCTGATCATCATCCAGTCTGTCTGGAATCACATGAAGTAACAGAACAAACCGAGACAGACTCAATCCAGAAGAACTGTGGCAACGTCTCCAAGATGAAGAAAAAAAATCTACATGGAAAACAGTTCAAAGTTTTAGACACCTGTGTAAAATGCTGTGAAAGGAGGATGCCTTCAAAAAATTGTGCCAGAAATAGATTTAATTTATCAATTAACTTCTACTAACTACTGTAAATCAAATCAATATGTGACCCTGGACAACAAAAAAGTGTAAGTGTTAATTTTCCGAAATTAAGATTTATACATGACAATAAATAAGCTTCCCATTGATGTATGATTTGGATGGAAAGTGCAATCTTTGACCGACATACAACTCTATGAAAATCTGGAATCTGAGGGTACAGAAAAATCTAAATGCTGAGAAAATCACCTTTAAAGTTGTCCAAATGAATATACCCCAGTGACTTAAAAAGTTTTGTGGTCCAGGGTCACATATTATGATAAAGATACCCTCCTGTTCTTTTATTTATAATTACTACATTGATTATCACAATATCACTATTTTACCTGTAGGCTACTATAAATAAGAAGAGATGCAAAAAAAAGTATCTTAGAAAGAAACAAACAATTTTTTAAATTTAATCTTTTTACCTCTATACAAAATCATTTATGTCCAAAAAACATTAAATAATCAAATATAAAAAAATCACTTCTGATTTCACTATGATTTTTCTTTTCTCTTTTAATGTTAGATTAACAGATTATTAATTTGCACGTTACACATCAGATAGTTTTTCCAATCAGCTTCTCAAGCGCTCACTTAAGACAGAAAAGAGATGTTTGGGTGAATACTTAAATAGCTTCTTAAATAGCTTCTGTAAATTAATTAATTAATAACTTCTGTGTATTAATTGCGCGCTGTCGGATTTGCCGTTATGTGCGCGCTCTTCTGATCACCATCAGCGCGAGAAGCAACCGGAGAAAAGGTAGACCTAATCCTCTTAGAAAATATGCAGATAAATAAACTTTAAAATGTTTAATTATTTGGATTGGAATCGCCAGATGAGGGCTTAATAAACCAACTTTTGTGAACCTCCAATTCAAGTTTCACCTTCATATAAATCATATTTATATTGTGTCTAAAATAATATATATAGTAAGAAAAAGACGAGTTACCTCTCAGACATACATATCTTAATTTGATGCTGCTATGATGCGTTAAAAGTTTAAATGTATTAGGTCTAATTTTGTTCTAAATACTAAAGTTGTCCAGTCAGTAATGCGTCTATAACTGGGTGCGGCTTAAAATACTCATTCAAGAATAAGACATTATTCAAATCTATTTAAAATATTTATTTTATTTGTTTACATTAACAATAAAAACAGTTGTGCTTTTGTTCAGAGAAGCTGCTGTTTAGTGCAGTTTTTTTTTATTTCATTCGTTTTGTTAATTCATTATTGTTAGAACAGTGGTTTTCAACCTGTGGGCCGCGGCCCACTATTGTAGGGGGGCCAATTATTATTAATAGAAATTGTAGTATTGTTAATATAATAAAAAATGTCTAGTTTGCTGATCCGTTATGAATATTTTCTGTTTATTCAATACATTCCAGTTTATTGAATGAAGACAATTAACATCCTTGAGTACTTAGTTAAGCCGACACAAAAAGCGGGATTGTTTCAATTCTTTTGCAGTGGGACATCCTTGCTTCTGAGTACTTAGTTAAGCCGACACAAAAAGCGGGATTGTTTCAATTCTTTTGCAGTGGGCGGCGGAAGCATATGTGTTTGGCTGTGTGGGCCGTGAGTTAAAAAAGGTTGGTAACCACTGCGTTAGAAAAATATACTTGGAATATGGGCTTATGAATTTCTTTTATGATATATAAAGCTAGGTTTCTCTCTGTTGACACAAGCTGCATGCGTGATGTGAATTATCAAGTTCTGATGCTTCATTTGAAGTTGCTTTAATACGTTGAAATGTTTAATGTTTTCTGTGTTCATGCATAATGCACCGTTGTCACGCGTTGTCAGTAAATGTAAGTTGTTGCAGCAAACACACAAACGGCTGTTTTTGACATTGTCAGGCCTATGGACTGCACTGGGATCAGTGCAGTCAACTGCAAGGGCTTAACGAGCTAATCACCGCCAGCTGGAGGTCATTTGGTGAGCAAGATAAAAGCTCACCAGTATGACAGTGGCGTTGATTGAGGTAACATCACGAGGTAACTCCATTCTTACTTACCTTTAGCATCAAGTTTATGGTTTTCATTGTGCTCTACCTGTATACTCACCATTATGCCAAGTCTATGTTCCATGCTCTACTACTGGAAATGAGATCGCTGTTTCACTGTCTGCAAAGGAGCTATCTAAAGTGTTTACTTACCGGGATTCGCTGACCTGATTGAACACTCACCTACACCACGAGCACCAAGGAATCTCAGTACAAAGCTCACCAAGACACTTTACGTGAGTTGATGTCACACTTACCCACGTTTACTTACCTGCTATACAGTACCTGTCTTTACAGACTGTTATCCCGAAATCCCGTCCTGTTCTGGAACCACCTGGAAAAGAATAAAGATCAGCATTAGCATTACGGATGTGTATCGATCTCTTCTATGGACGGATTGTAATATACTTACTCACGGATCATCTCAAAGACTTTCTATATTTCAATAAATATTATTTAACTTACCTGATCATCTCCTCTTCTGTACTGAGCGTTACAGGCATATCATATGGCAGGCTGCAAGCTAAGTTCAAATAAATACCAAATGTTCTAAAATACAGTTTTAATTCCTCAA